>CAMXCT020001155.1:0-174480 GCA_947184155.2 Cladocopium goreaui | reverse complement strand
CTCTTCTCTTCTCTGACTCTTCCCATCTCTGCTTTTCATTTGTCCATATTGTCGGAAGTTTGACTTCTAAACTTCCTTCGACAAGACATCACACAACAATACGTCTGACAAAGGGTGGTGAAGCGGTGACATTACATCACATAGCATCACATCACATAACAACACATCACACGACAATACGTCACGTAACAATACATCACATGACAATACATCACACAACAATACATCTGAAGAAGGGCGGTGAAGTAGAGACAATACATCACATAACAATACATCGCATAACAATACATCACCCGACAACACATCACATAACAATACATCACATAACAATACATGACACAACAATACATCTGACGAAGGGCGGTGAAGTAGTGACAATACATCACATAACCATACATCACATGACAATACATCACACAACAATACATCACATAACAATACATCACATAACAATACATCACACAACAATACGTCTGACGAAGGGCGGTGAAGTGGTGACAATACATTGCATAACAAGACATCACAAAACAATACATCGCATAACAATATATCACACAACAATACATCACCCAACAATACATCACATAACAATACATCACACAATAATACATCTGACGAAGGGTGCTGCATGAATGGTGCATGGGGCTTGTATTCGGGAGGAAGCCGGAGCACGAAACCTTGTGTTTTTCCGTGTGAAGTGGCTGCAGGCGGCGATGAAGGGTACCTTGTGTGCGGCGGGTGCGGCTGCGATCGTTTTGATGTTTTTTGGTTCTCCCTTGGTGTTCTGCAACGTGTGGTTGATCATGTGTGCGTAATTTTATGCGCTTGTTAAATCGCTGGCTGTAGCTTGCTGCCATGGTCTGTTGCCATGTGCGTAGATACATGCGGGTTAGCCACGTGATCCTGCAAAACGCATTGTAATGGTTGCATGGATGTTGCATGGGGTTGTGTTGGGGAGGAAGCCGGAGCACGAAACCTGGTTTTTTTCGTGTAAAGTGGCCGCAGCCGGCGATGAAAGGCAGCTTGTGTGTGCGGCGGTTGCGGTCCGTTCGTTTCGGTGTTTTTTGGTTCCCGGACCGTAACGGTGGGTTGAAGCTCCTTTGGATGTGTTTGTGCATGCGTAGTTATACATGTTATACGGTGTTTTGGAATCTGTGGTTGCAGATCGCAGTGGAATGGCTGCATGGTTGTTGTCATGTTCTGTTGCCATGTGCGTAGCTACATGCGAGTTAGCCACGTGATGTTGCCAGACGCATTGTAATGGTTGCATCACGGTTGCTTGGCGCCGCGGCTGCATGCGTAATACTATTGTCTTTTGCAGCTGGGCATCGTAAATCGTATTGGAATGGCGGCACGAAGGCTGCGACAATGATTTGTCAGAAATTTTCTTAATTTTGGAGCTGTTGATTTGTCTTTTCAAATTCATTTTAGAAAGTGCTTCAAAACCGTGTTTTTTTTTGCTTTGGCGCATTTTGGCTGGCGCCGAGATCTGGTTTTGGAGCTGCAATTTCTGACGCCGTTGCGCGTAGTTCTACTATCTGGAGATAGCACTGCAATGGATGGGTCAAGGTTGCTTGTTGCCGCGGCTGCATGCGTAATACTATTGTCTTTTGCAGCTGGACATCGTAAATCGTATTGGAATGGCGGCACGAAGGCTGCGATAATGATTTGTCAGAAATTTTCTTAATTTTGGAGCTGTTGATTTGTCTTTTCAAATTCATTTTAGAAAGTGCTTCAAAACCGTGTTTTTTTTGCTTTGGCGCATTTTGGCTGGCGCCGAGATCGGGTTTTGGAGCTGCAATTTCTGACGCGGTTGCGCGTAGTTCTACTGTGTTTTGCAATTCAATATCTGGAGATAGCATTGCAATGGCTGGGTCAAGGTTGCTTGTTGCCGCGGCTGCATGCGTAATACTATTCTCTTTTGCAGCTAGGTCTAGGTGTACAATATACCACAAGCTTCACCTAACCTAGGTATACAATATAGAAAGTTTGTGCACAAGAGATTCTGTCTGTTACCAAGATTTTTTTTTGCATACAGAAGAACTGAGGTGAGTTATAAAGAGGTGAGATGAGGTGAAAGGTGTTCTCTTCAAGTTTTATAGTACAAAGTACTACTGGGGAGTACTTTGTGCAAGCTTTGTAGTACAAAGTCGTACTGGGAAGTGCTTTGTGCAAGCTTTGTAGTGCAAAGTATTTTGTAAAGACTCTTTCGTGTAAATGCATCTGTGTCTCAAGCTTTCTGACGTGCAGAAGAGCCGGGATGAGTTGAAACTAGCTTCGGTGAGATGAGAAAGGTTGAGCTGTGCTCAGATGAAATGAAAATAGTTAAGAATAAATTAACTGACATTTGAGAAGACATGAAATGAGATGAGAAGAGCTCAGATGAGATGAGATGAAATGAAGTGTGGAGTGTGAAGTGCAAGTGTGAAGTGTGGAGTGCGGGGTGTGAAGAGTGCAGTGCGAAGTGTGAAGAAAATGTCCACTTGGCGTTGCGTTGCGCCGGGGACGCCCGCAGATCATGTTCTTGGACAACAGCACGGCAACAGCTTCGAAAAAAAACGCGCACGCGCTAACCTGGCTGGTGCACGGCACACGCAAGTTCTATAGATGAAAAGGGCCTTATAGTGTAACCCTAAGGCAACTTTCGCCCCGCCTCGTGCGGGCACTACTGGTATACAAATAGTGCCCGGGCAAGCTGGGGGCGGAAATAACAAAAATATAAAACCTAGACTTTTGAAACAAAAGCTGCCTAGAGGATGCCGTGCGGCATCAGGCGCGTTGCAGAAACAATTTCTTGATGTTTCAGTTATCTGAGGTCTCTTGCTCTTGGCATCTCGTTTCTTGTGACATCTCTTGCTTTTGGCTGCTTTGGTCTTGAGATTTCTTTCTCATTTGATCTCTTCTTATCTCATCTCATCCCATCTCACCTCACCGCATCTCATTCCATGTCTTCCCTCGTCATCTGATCTCATCTCGTCTCATCTAATCTCAGTTCTTCAGAACGCATCCCTCCTCATCTCAGCGCTTCTCAGCTCATCTCAGCTTTTCTCAGTTTCAGTTTTTCTCAGCATTTCTCAGCTCAGCTCCTTTCTGGTCCAAAACCTGCTTGAAAACCGAATCTCGGTGCCAAAGGCAAAAAAAAAGATTTTGAATTTTTTTAAAACAATTTTGAAAGGAAAAGGAACATGCCAAAAACGAGGTGAGAAAAACCAAGAAAAACTCAACGTCGCAACTTTGGCGCAGCCACGCCGCAGCGATTTGCAAGCACCGAGTTGCAAAAGACAATAGAACTATATACGCCCGAACACTGTTGACGCAACCACTCCAGTGCGAAATGGAAACGGTGACCTACCAAAGACCATAGAACTGCACGCGCAGCAGCAAAGCAGAGCAACATTGACGCAGCCACTCCAGAAGGAAGCAGCGAGTTGCAAGAGACAAAAAGAACTGAACCGTAAGTTCCGCTGCGTTGCGGATCCGCACCTGATCCAAGCCCAGCCCAGCCGAGACCGTCAGGCAACCGTCGTACGGCAGACCTTCCCCATCCATCTTCCGAGGCACGTTTTGTCCAGCAAAACATAGGATCCCGAGCATCCGTTTTTTCTCAAAAACGCATTTTGTGCGAGGTTTCTTTCAAAAACTACAAGTTGAAGTTGTGAAAACGAAGCTTTGGTGCGAGACTTCGTCGAAAACTGCAAGTTGCAGTTGTGGAAACGAGGCTTTCGTGCAAGGCTTGATACGCCACTATATAGTCCCAAAAACTTCACAACATTAGCCTTGACCAAAGTCATGTTTGCATTCCGACAAACCCAGATGTTGAGAAAGGCTCTTCATCTCGTTCAAACCTGTCACACGCCTGTTGTCACGCTGTTTTTGCAAGACTAATCGTCCCCAAAAGCATGTGAACAATTGACCACGAACACATATTTTCAATTACATTGAAACATTGGTTCACCCACATCAACCTATTGCTCTATAGGATGGGGTTAGCATAGGACAGAATGCATGATGCCAGCAAATCAATTTTCCTTTTGTGCTTTGACTGCAAATGTGCATTGATACAGTGTGAAACTGCTAGTGAAGAAATGTGGCCTGCACGCAAAGCAAATACTGAAGAACCTTTCAGTTTTTTTTTGTAAAAACCACTACATTTGACTGTCAAGAGAAGATTTCAATTCCATTTCTAGGGCTGGTGTTCTGGAGAAGGCAAACCAGTGTGAAGCACCCTGTGTCTGAGGTTTACCTGGCAGATAAGATCGTGTGTCTGGTCAAAAAGTATTTGTACCATGTTTGTATATACATTTTTGCTATACATGTATGAGAGCATGAGAGCAATGTTAAAAAAAACAAAACCTGGCAACGCTGAGGCCATCAAAGGTAAGTGACATGTTTTTCGTGTTCTTTTTCAGATTGTTTCAAGTTGTTTTTTCAAATTGGTTTCTGAATTGTCCTTAAGTCTCCCTGCATCTAAGCCTTCTGAATCCAGTTCAATGAGCTCTTACTTGATTTATCAACACATCGACTCTCTGGTCTGTGCTGGTCCAAGGGAGGAGATTTGTCCTGAATTGCGGCCTGATGCCGAACTCACAAAGTATGAGACGCATGTCTTGGAGCGCTTGAAAGGACACAAGGTGGCCTGATTTAGACTGGAGATTGCTGTCTGTTGTTGTCTCAGCCGTCTTGGAAGTTCTTGGAGGAAATTGCCCGATTTTTTCTCATTGAGTTTTGATTTCTCTTTGCTGTGCTTTCGTTTCAATGACAAGAAACCATTCTTGCTGACATCTTGCCTAGCAGGCCAAATGGAAAACCCTGGAGGAAATTCGCGAGGTTGGACTGCATCACGAATCTCAGAGGGCATTTGTTGCGTCGCCTATTGAAAGTTTTTGATTTGCAAATTTGCCAGCACTTCTTTTCCACATTCTTTTTTGTATATTCTTTTTCTTCATCAAATCTGAAACTGTCCGCTTCCCTCTGTTTTGCTGATATTTGGAGAGCATTTCCCTAGGAAAGCGAGGCGCGCGCCTTCTATGGAGGGCCAAAGAGCTACTCCTACCCATTACATCGGGATCTTCCTGATGGCCACTTGGATTCAAAAAGAGTGGAAGCAAGCAATACACAGGCAACTATGAGTCTACTATGAGTCTAATATGGGTCTACTATGAGTCTAATATGAGTCTAACATGAGTCTAATATGAGTCTAATGAGTCCAATATGATTAGACATGAATGCACGGAATTGCAGGGACATCTCTGGATAGAAGCTTCGGATGTGTTAAAGTGGCTCAAGTCCTTGCGCTTTTCCTTAATTCTCCCAAAGGATCTAAAATTGGAAAGGCCGGGGAAATTAGAGGCAGAAGGGCAAGGCCGTTTTAGGTCTAGGTTTTTGTTTGAACTTATGACATTTATTCGGATGTGAAATGTCAAGTTGTTCCAGGTGATGTGCTGTGTGTGCTGCACAGTGGTTGCCCGAGACTCGGAAAGAGCTTTCCTCTTCACTAGATTGGAATATAGAAGGGTGACCTTGAAGGGCGTGCAAAATTTGAAGAGGATTTGGCTGTAGCTTTGAACCGTTTGAACCGCTTAGCGTGATGCAGACATTTGCAGATCCTTCCGTCTTCAGACTCTTCAGAGTCTTCACTGCCTTCGCCGCCGTCCCAGGCAAAGACGTCGTTATGCTGCAGCCACACCCACGACGACAGATGGCCAGGCTAAAGGTGCCAGGCTGGGAGACCTGAAGACAAGGTTGCGAGGTTATGCGAGTTTGACATAAGGTGATATGTTGACATATGGCTAGCCATATGTTGACATATTGTAGACAGATGTGAAGACATGAGTTGGCATATTTTCACATGGCCAAGCTCACCGCACCCTTGTGCTGATGAGCTACCCTTTTTTGTCGAGCAGGCTTCGATTCGCCACTTGGCTAAAGACTTGTCAGCCTGGCGGAAGAGACCACTATCCAGCAACAAAAAATCAAAAACAAGGCGGGGGTAAGACATCAACTTGGACTGCCATGGGATATGAACAGATCTGCAGCCAATGGTGCAGTCCAAGCCTTGACGGGTTTTTGTGGCGATGCATAGCCTCAGACCTTCCGTGCGGAAACCAAGGATAAGTCAGCAACTTCGCAGCAAATTTAAGTTTTGAGTTTGGAGTCCAAATGGCAGGTTTAGAAAGGGGCAACGCATGAGCTGGTATTTTGGGATATGCTGCACCTTACTCAAGATGTACGGCCAAATCAGAGCAGAAGGATGCACAAGGTATTTGCAAACTCCACTGGAATTTCACACAGTCTGTGTCCATGTCAAGCGGATTCGTTGCCGTTGGGGCCAAAAGCATAGTCCACTCAGCACAGTCCACTCAGTATTGTCTTGATAATCTTGATCTTGCAAAATTTTTGTTTTCCATTCCGTTTCTCTGTTTCTCATGGTCTGAGTGCAGGTTCACCTGGGCCTATGACTTCTTTAGCCAGCCTCCAATCCCTGTGGATGGTTGGGCTGGCACGCTGCGCGCTGGTGAGCTTCTCTACATGCCCGGGGACTGCAGTCTACATGTGTTTGCCCAACGGTTTGTCACTCATCGGTATCTGCAGACTACATACTCCGGCTGTACTTAAAAATCTGTGAGATATCCTCCTGGAGTAGGTTTGTTGAGGCTTCAAAGGTGGAAGACTGATAAGACACAGAAGGCAACTTCATAAAATAAAGCGGTTTCATTGCCCACATGAGAATCTTCAAATGAATGTGGTCATCATCCTTTCTTCAAATGTCTTTGGGCTAAAATTGTGAAAAGTTTCCTTCGAAAAGTTTCATTCATAGGCATCACATCGTTTTCTGTACTCCTTGGACATTCAGCCGAGCTTCAGCTACCCGCTCTAAGCTTTGGAAGAGCATGTGATGTGCACTAGAAACGTGCACTAGAAACTACTTATAGTAATTGAATGTGTAATTTATATCAGATTTATGGCAGATTCATGTTGATTTCGCGAGGAGATGCTGCATCACCTGCGGAATTCTTGCAGGCAAACAGAGATAAGCGGAGGTTTTGGATGGACTTGTTCAGTGTTGGTATCTACCTGAAGAATCTGCTGAGGTTATGCAAAGTTCAGAGGTCATTGGGGTACATTTTCAGATCTGAAAGTGGATTATATCCATGCCGCAGACAAGAAGAGTTTGTTTGCTTGGTTGATTCTCTATGTGTACATGCCAGGCATTCCTTCACCATTTGCCGGCGACCCTGGAGAGCCAGCATGGCTAGGGATGTAGCTTTGGAGAGCCTTGCGCTGTCTGTACACCTTTTATTTAAACAATGTAATGCACAATTATATTATATGCAACATTTTGACAGGAATATTTGCTTGATTCGGAGATGAAGTTCTGGTGCTTCCCTACACATTCCTCTTTGCAGATTGCACTTTATTGGCTTTGAAACATTGGGTACTGTTCGGTATTGTTACATGGACAGGACGCTTTTGATGGATATCCCTTTTGCTCTCAATAGAAGCATATTCACAGAAAAGATCAAACTCTGCATGTGGCAGCATGTGCATCCTGCTGAAGTGTTTGCCTTATTCTTACATCCAAGATTTTTTGGCCCCCTCTTGGATGGCACATCTCTACTTCAGCTTCCTTGGAAGATGTCCTGATCCTACCGGATCCTAAAGACGACTGTGGGTTCTGTTACTGCTGTTACTGCTGTTACTGGTTCAGTGAGCTTTGACACGTCCCGTCCCGAGCTAAGGACGCTGAAGACTTTGCGCCTTGCCAGGGAAGACGACGAAGACGTCACAGAGGCCATTGCCGCACTACGGCAGCGCCGCAAGGCCAGGCGCTAGTGAAAAGCGACCCGTGGAGCTCCATGGAGCGCAGAAAAAGGCGCGAAGGCGCGAAAAACGATTGAAACTCGAAAAACTTATGTGATTTGAAAACGATTGACATTATTTGACATTCACAAACCTTTTAAATTAGGATGAAAGGGGCGAAGTGAGCAGATTTGAGAAGAATTGGGAAGCAAAAGGACAACATTGGGCCCTGCCTTGCTCGTGCCATACCATGCCATACCATGCCATACCATGCCATACCATGCCATGGTGGTAGAAGAAGATGCTTCTGTTTACTCCTTTTGAACAGACATCGCAGCCTTGGTTGTGGATGCCAAGGAAAAGGCTTCCATACAGAGGAACTTCCCCTGTCTCTTGCTCAGCCAGCTGTTCGTTGGAGAGTGGAAAACTGACTTGAGGATGTCAAGGATGGCTTTCAGAATAGCAAACGGGCCGACCATATTCAGTTGAACAGCTTCAGACAAGCTGTACTGAGATGTGCTGAAGAATTCCATGTTTCCGTGCAGCTCATCACATCAGTGTGATTCAATCGGGTCTCTATTTCCTGAAAAGTTTGCTCACACAAGAAGAATCCGTCGAAGCCCTTCCCTTTCCTGGATACAGTATTTCTACAAGATGTTTTGTGATGATCTTATTCAGTGCACCAATGGCAACTGAGGGCCAAACAAATCTCCAGAAGGATTGTCAGCGAAGAAGTGCAAAGGGCTCAACTTTGTATTTGTGCAGTGAAAAGCGATCAAGTCCTGCAAAATTTTGGAGGTAAAAGCAGAAGAAGTGCTCAAAACTCGTAGCTCAGCCGGGTCTTTACTGATATGATTTGCCAAAACTTGGATCTTGGTTTGACACCAAGTGGCGGCCGTGCAGGCCGGTGCTGGAATCTGACGGCAGTTTCTTCAGGCATGTGAAAGCCAAAGAAATGCTCAAATCCTGTCTTTCAGCAATTTTGGACAGATTTACAACTGTTATGGAACAAGTTGTACAGGTTGCATCCACCAAAGTTGCACCTTTACACTCCAATGTCCAGCGAATCTCTGGAGGCCAGCAGAGGATATCTATGAAGGCCTCTTGGGAAGCGAAGGCAGCCAGCGGTCAGGGATCTCAGCTCAAGTTGCATCGAGCGTTGCCTTCAGTTTTCCAGTCGCCTCATATCGTCATGCAGAAAGTTACATAATGACATAATGCCTCCGCTGAACACATTTCCAGCAATTTCAATCATTTTCCTCTTTGTTTTGGTTTGTCTCCCTTTGCCCCTTGTAAAGAAAGTCCTAACAACTTGCAATATCTGTAGGTGCGCCCTGCTGGAGACTTTCATGGAGCTTGGGGAGGAATTGCAGTTGAAGCTGGAAATCGACGATGATGATGTGATGATGATGGTTTGAGATGGTTTGAGATGTTTGAGTTTCGATGAAGGTCCGTGCAATGAGTTTGAGGGTCACCTGGGTCACCTGAACCTTCCTGAAACTAGACTTGTCATGTTGCAGCATTGCTGCGATGATGTAGGCAGTTGGCAAAACGTCGTTGACCAAATGATGTTTTTGATGACTGTTGAAACATGGCAATGGAGTTGACAAGCATCCTGTGACCCCCAAATCATCCCAAATCTATGGTATGATACGCAAAGACATGATTTTCCTTCACCTTTCTCTGTCGACCTTTGGAAGAGATTTGCCTTTCGACTTGACATGCCGCAGATACACGTTCTGAATTCCACAAGCTTAGAAGAGATACATGCTTGTCGAAGGAAGAGGGCAAGTCCAAGGAATATGACCATGAGATAGTCAAAGGTGGTCCGCTACAATCAGAATCCATGTGTGACTGGCACGTTTTACCGACAATCCCTGGGCATCTTATGTATTTTTGGTATCTCCTGTGTTGCAAGCGAAGTAGAAGACAAAATCTCTCTCGATATGCAAGACCTTGTGCGGTGACCGTCCGCCCGCTTGAATCTATCCGTTGAATCTTTAGTGGTGAAATAGGTGCGAACGTTTTTGTCAGTCAGTTTGCCTTGCATTAAACTGGGGCTTCCGAACCGCGCTACTTGAACATTCTGATCGCAGCAATGCCCACAGTAGATCCAGCACTCCAGCACCAGCTTCACGGCATATTGAAGGCATTTTGCACAAAGTCTGCAAAGGAAGGTAACAAAATGATCACTTTGGCCATTCCTTGTTTTAAAGGTTTCATCCTTTTTTGAAGTAAACATGAGGTGTTTACTAAATTCTATAGAATTTCGGAATAATGGTATGTCGGAATGCCAGGCCTGGGCTTGTGCAACTCACTGCTGAGATATCAGAGAGGGCCTCTCAAGTGGCCACTTGGGTCCTTTTCTCAGAGAATTCATACCTATTTTGGAATGGGAAAGTTTTTGGTGATGTCACTCAACTTCTGAACCAATTTGAACACAATATGCATTCTCTCTGCCTTGTAGAATCATACCATGCTCAATGTGGTCAATTCACTTGTCCCAAAGATTTGTCAACCACAAATCTGTCATGCTTTTCCGGCTTCAGTACTCTAGATACGAATGTCCATGACATGCCGAGGCACCAAACATCTTGGACTTTCAGGTGCGAAACATGTGAAACCATGAAAACCCGATGGTCCGAGCTGTCCTGACCTGGGGGCGAATACCTTAGGCCTTAGGACGCAACCATGAAGACACATAAGACACATAAGACACGTGAAAAAAATGCAATCCTGTTGCGTTGGCGGCGTTGGCACGATTTCCCATTGACATCAACCAAGTTATCGTGGTTACGTGACAGGTGACGTCCCGAAGCCCTTTCATGTTACTTGAGGCAGTGCACATGCGCATGGGGCCGAAGGGGCTTGTGCAAGACAGCCATAAGATCCATTACAGCTTGTGTGGCTACTGTATGTGCAAAAAATGCACCAGACATTTTGAGATTTGTTCATCCTTGATTCTATGCTTGCATGTACAGCTGCTTTTCTTTTTTGCATTTATTTGGCTCTTCGCATTTCGAAACTATATTTTTTTGATGAAGCGACTGAAGCGGCAAGGCTGGTCAAACTCGTGGTGACAAGCCTAAGCCACCGAAGCTTAGCAGTGACGCCATCCTGAAGTCCCGGCCTCAGTGGTGTTTGGTCCAGTTTGGTCTTTTGGTGTCTTGGTGTTGGATTTCTCGGTCATGGGAAAACTTGAAGTCATTGATTCACCCTTGACATCAAGGTGGATCCACATTTTCCAAAGGCATCGCTTCATGATGCTGGTGTGTGCAGAGCTCAAGGAAAGCTCAGCAACAAGTCTACTACTGTCTACTATAGTTACTATGGCAGACCGGAATGCAATGCATGCAATCACTATCCGGGATTCTGCAAGCTCACCTGTGAGGGAGCGGCCTTCAGACATTTTGGAAGATGTTGAAGCACTTTCAAAGCGGAGCAATCAACCATGGCCTCATTGGTTGAAGGGTGATAGTCTGAAGAATAGTCTAAGACTTCTAGGAAATCTGACGGGATCTACACCGAAGAAAGTCATTCCAACAAATGGAATTTAATGGAAATTATATATGAGCAAGCGACAAAACCATTGTAATACTAATTCAGTGTTGCTACGCCTCGGCCTTGCCGAGGGGTGTGCAAAACCTTCATTACTGATAGGGGACGAACCTATACCGATACCCCTGTTTTGCATGAGCCGCCTCAAAGTCTGTGAAGGCAGAAATCCTCACTACCGAGGGCGGACGACCCTTTAATTCGCGCATGGCAGGAAAATAAACAAGTAATTTCGTCCTCCATTCATGTGTATATATATATATATGTATGTATATGATATGTATATAATATAATACAGATATACATGTTTTTGCGACGTGTTTTGTCATTTTTTGTATTTCCTTGAATGTTCTATTTTTGGTCGACCTGTGCATGTTGGCTACTCAGGCTTGGGACCAGAGCCAGGCAGCCGCTTCACTCAGAGTGGACATCGCTGCACATTCGAGTGGTTTGTTTTCTCAAAGTTTCCAGGCAAAAATCGACAGAGCCACTTAGAGTACTCGATTTTCTTTACTACTCTTTACTTTTGGGCAAGATTCTGTCCTGATTGTTGAACGTATTCTTTGAAGGGATTTCGATGCTTTTGCACAAAACTCACCACTTCATGGTTTGCTTGCGTTCTGGTAGATGGACTTGGACACACTTCTTTGGGCCTTTCTAGCCAGGACATTCTTACTCAACTCCTGTTTGTTTGGCCACCAGTACCTTCCACTTGTTTTACACACAGTGGCCTCTATCAAGATGGAAGATAGAGGAATGATATGGAATGATATCCTTGCAAAACGTGTGTCAGCAGTGTGTCTGTGTGTTTGCCACTTTGAGGCCTGGAGTTGCGCCCTTTGACTGAAGATGCTGGGACACATCGACTGCAGCTGAGGCAGACTATTGGCTGGGCTTTTAAAACCAAGATGAAATCCAAAGAGACGACACCTTAACCGAAGCCTTAACCATCCTTGACCAATAGTCACAGTTTAGGCGAGCATAAACTGGTTGGTTGCAATTGTTTTGCATCTCCATGATGTCTCTGTGCATCTAGGAGTGCAACAAGCAAAGGAATACGGATACCCAATTGGTGAGTCCAGTAGCCCAAGCGTATGATTTTCGTTGTTTCCTTTTCCGTTTTTGTTCAAAACAGCAACTGAACCATATCTTATGTGTCTTCGGGATTCTCTTTGGTTTTTACATGTTGCAACTTGCTGCAACTCTTACAGACTTGTTGAGACTTGTCAAGACTTGTTGCACGTCTAAAAAGCACGTCTTACTCGTCTTGCTCCGGCGATCCTGCAGACCTGGTGCATTTGTCCTGCTTCGTGCCGACTGTCTCACACATCGATTCAGCTCCAGGGGTGGGATGCCAAGGATTAAGGCACAGAATATGACATGATGAAATGATATAAAATGAATATGGAAGAAGCTCCATGGCCAGGATGTCAAGAAATGTCAAGAATTTCCTTTCCAGAATAGGAAGTGAGATAGCATCAAATGAAACAGCATATGAACAGAAACCGTTCTCACATCATTTTCTCCTCACCCGTGAGTCTTGGCCACCTGCGAAGCTCTAATGGTGTTTTGCGGAAAAATCCAGCAAGGATTTCTCTGCATAGCAAGATATGTTCTCAGTTTCTTTTTTCAAAACTAGGCACATGCAAGTTGAGAAGAATGTCTACAAGAACGGATATATTGCGATTCAGAAACTTTCCCCGATTCAGAAACTCCGATTCAGAAACTCCGATTCAGAAACTCCAAGGATTCAAGAAACTCCTGGTTGTCACGATTCAGAAACTCCAGGTTGCCCCGATTCAGAAACTCCAGGTTGCCCCGATTCAGAAACTCCAGTTGCCCCGATTCAGAAACTCCAGGTTGCCCCGATTCAGAAACTCCAGGTTGCCCCGATTCAGAAACTCCAGGTTGCCCCGATTCAGAAACTCCAGGTTGCCCCGATTCAGAAACTCCAGGGTGCCCCGATTCAGAAACTCCGGGTTGCCCCGATTCAGAAACTCCAGGTTGCCCCGATTCAGAAACTCCGGGTTGCCCCGATTCAGAAACTCCAGCGTGTCCCGATTCAGAAACTCCGGGTTGCCCCGATTCAGAAACTCCGGATCGACCCGATTCAGAAACTCCACGGTGCCCCGATTCAGAAACTCCGGGTTGCCCCGATTCAGAAACTCCGGGTTGCCCCGATTCAGAAACTCCAGCGTGTCCCGATTCAGAAACTCCGGGTTGCCCCGATTCAGAAACTCCGGATCGACCCGATTCAGAAACTCCAGGTTGCCCCGATTCAGAAACTCCACTCTCTCCCGATTCAGAAACTCCGGGCCGACCCGATTCAGCAACTCCACTCTCTCCCGATGCAGAAACTCTATACGTCTCCCAATTCAGAAACTCCATAGAGTTCTTGTCACGATTGCAAATCATCCTTTTCTAAACTTCCCCCCCAAAGCCCTACATGCAATGGTATTCCTGAATGCACATCCTTCCCTTTCATAGGGTTCTTTTCACGCTTGCAAGTCATTTTCTAAACTTCCCCCCCCAAAACCCTACATGCAATAGTAGTCCTGAATGCACATCCTTCCCTTTCATAGAGTTCTTGTCACGATTGCAAGTCCTTTCTTAAACTTCCCCCCCCAAAGCCCTACATGCAATGGTATTCCTGAATGCACACCCTTCCCTTTCATAGAGTTCTTTTCACGATTGCTAATCATTTTCCAAACTTCCTCCCCCAAAGCCCTACATGCAATGGTATTCCTCAATGCAAATCCCTCCCTTTCATAGAGTTCTTGTCACGATTGCAATTCCTTTCTTAAACTTCCCCCCCAAAGCCCTACATGCAATGGTATTCCTCAATGCAAATCCCTCCCTTCCATAGAGTTCTTGTCACGATTGCAAGTCATTTTCTAAACTTCCCCCCCCTAAAGCCCTACATGCAATGGTATTCCTGGATGCACACCCTTCCCTTTCATAGAGTTCTTGTCACGATTGCAAATCATTTTCTAAACTTCCCCCCCAAAACCCTACATGCAATATCAGTCCTCAATGCAAATCCCTCCCTTTGATAGAGTTCTTGTCACGATTGCAAGTCCTTTCTTAAACTTCCCCCCCCAAAGCCCTACATGCAATGGTATTCCTGAATGCACATCCTTCCCGTTCATAGAGTTCTTTTCACGATTGCAAGTCATTTTCTAAACTTCCCCCCCTAAAGCCCTACATGCAATAGTAGTCCTGAATGCAAATCCTTCCCTTTCAAAGAGTTCTTGTCACGATTGCAAGTCCTTTCTTAAACTTCCCCCCCAAAGCCCTACATGCAATGGTATTCCTGAATGCACATCCTTCCCTTTCATAGAGTTCTTTTCACGATTGCAAGTCATTTTCTAAACTTCCCCCCCCAAAACCCTACATGCAATAGTAGTCCTGACTGCAAATCCTTCCCTTTCAAAGAGTTCGTGTCACGATTGCAAGTCCTTTCTTAAACTTCCCCCCCCAAAGCCCTACATGCAATGGTATTCCTGAATGCACATCCTTCCCGTTCATAGAGTTTTTTTCACGATTGCAAGTCATTTTCTAAACTTCCCCCCCCAAAACCCTACATGCACTAGTAGTCCTGAATGCAAATCCTTCCCTTTCAAAGAGTTCTTGTCACGATTGCAATTCCTTTCTTAAACTTCCCCCCCAAAGCCCTACATGCAATGGTATTCCTGAATGCACACCCTTCCCTTTCATAGAGTTCTTTTCACGATTGCAAGTCATTTTCTAAACTTCCCCCCCAAAGCCGTACATGCAATGGTATTCCTCAATGCAAATCCCTCCCTTTGATGTATACTTAGTGATGCCATCCGAACGGTTGATCATCCAAGAATCCAATATATAATGATGCAGTTTGTCGGTGACAAAGTTTCCGAATCCGAGGGCCTGGAAGTTGCCGAATCCGACGTTGAAGTTTCCGAATCCGGGGGGAAAGGCAAGTTTCCGAATCCGAGCCCCTAGTATTTTCCGAATCCGACGTTGAAGTTTCCGAATCCGGGGGGATAGGCAAGTTTCCGAATCCGAGGGCCTGGAAGTTTCCGAATCCGACGCTGAAGTTTCCGAATCCGGGGGGATCGGCAAGTTTCCGAATCCGAGGGCCTGGGAGTTTCCGAATCCGAGGGCCTCGAAGTTTCCGAATCCGAGGGCCTAGGAGTTTCCGAATCCGAGGGCCTGGAAGTTTCCGAATCCGACGCTGAAGTTTCCGAATCCGAGGGACGGCAAGTTTCCGAATCCGAGGGCCTGGGAGTTTCCGAATCCGCCGCTGAAGTTTCCGAATCCGATGTTGGCCCTACGGATACTGTCACATCCAGTCCATTTGCAGGTATTTACTTTCAAGACAAACTTCTGAGCCATTGAAAGGCTTTGCATTCAGGAAAGCATTGGTATCTGCCTCCACTTCAACTTGACGTCTTTTGGACGACAGATTGGCATTAGGCTTTCCGTCTCTGACTCTATTGTGGCCGAGGGAAATGCTTCATGCTGACGAGCTTTCTCCTCGGGTGGCTTGCCCCAGAATGTCAGGCAGAACTGCAGGCAGAACTGCAGGCAGAACTGCAGGCAGAACTGCAGGCAGAACTGCAGGCAGAACTGCAGGCAGAACTATGTCACAAGCGCTCAGAAGAGGTGCATGTTGGTGCTATCTGGATAGAACGCTGCTATCTGGCTCTGTGGCTTCTAGGCCGACCTCGCTTCAACTGTTCCTAAGGCCCAACCCACAACGGAATGTCTTCGGCTCAGTGAAATGAAATACTTGCAAAAACCTTCTCCTATGGTCCTATGCGCTTTCGTGAAAATGGTAGAAAAGATTCCAACATTTTTCCTATGCCTTATTCTCTCTCTCTCTCTCTATCTCTCCTCTTTGTCAATGCTTCTTAGATCTCTTTAGTCACCCTTAGGGCCAGCTAGCTTTCATAACAACTGATAGCCATGATGGCACCTTCAAAATTCAAGCCTCGAAATGGTTCATGGCCAAGGCTCGATTGGCATCGCATCTACAGGATCAATTGGGGCGAAATCTCTTGACGATCAAGGAGAGACAATTGCATACAATGGCGACATCCAATTCAGCCTCTCTCTTGGAGGTACAACTCGGTACAACAAACCAAGCAAACCAAGCAAACCAAGCAACAGGTTCAGGAAGATCAGATGCTGAATCTCTTGAAACCAGGAAAATGTCTTTCAATGTGCAATGCCGGTAATCTGGACGCTGCAAGGGTCGGTGTTTACTGTCTGCGTGTTACTTGGGCTGTCACCTGTCAGCGGCAGGAAAATTCTAAAAGCGAAGAAGACTTCGAGAGCCAGACGAGCAGAGCGGTTGCGCACTCGGCTTCACTTCCAAACTGTTTGCATCGTGTGTTTCATCGTGCGTTTCATCCTGTGTTTGCATCGTGTGTTGCCATGTGTTTTTCCCCAAACAGTGTACTGTTAGGGATTCTTAATGCTTTCTTAAGGTGTCCGCCTTGGTGTTGGATGGTGTGTTCGCCTTCCCGAGGGTCTTGTCTCCCTTTGTCTCCAATTGTACCCCTTCTTGTTTCCCTTTGTTGGATGGTGTGTCCGCCTTCCCGAGGGTCTTGTCTCCCTAGTCTCCCATAAAAAAATGGGGAAACCGGGGTTCTGGGGAGTATATGTTCATTGTTCAGTTGTTATGTTTTTATGTTGGGGTTCAATGTTTTAATTTTATGGTTGCTGTTGATGTTTTTTGAGGGAGGGTTTCTGGGGATCATTTGATGCTAACTCTCATTTCATTGTTTGGTTTAAGATGAAGGGGAGAATTGTTCTTGCTGTTGTGTTTTTATTCAGGTTGAGTTGATGTTTCATAGATTGTTGATGTCTGCAGATAAGCATATGACCTAACCGCATGTTGAATTTCGAAACGTCGAAAAGTCGAAAAGTGCAAAGATTTGATTTTGAACTTCGAACGGTCGAAAAGTCGAAAAGTGGAAAGGTGACATTTTGAGTTTCGAAAAGTCGAAAAGTGCAAAGATTTAATTTTGAATTTTGAAAAGTAGAAAAGTGGAAAACTCGAAAAGTCGAAAAACGAAAAGTCGAAAAGTACGAAAAGTTCAGGTGACATTTTGAATTTCGAAAAGTCGAAAAGTGCAAAGATTTAATTTTGAACTTCGAACCGTCGAAAAGTCGAAAAGTGGAAAGGTGACATTTTGAGTTTCGAAAAGTCGAAAAGTCGATCAGTGCAAAGATTTCATTATGAAAATCGAAAAGTCGAAAGGGGTAGCTTGTCTCAGTTTGGATGGTCTATCCGCCTTCCCCCTTGTCTCCCATTGTGTCTCTTTCTGTTTCCTTTTGTTGGATGGTGTGTCCGCCTTCCCAATGCCTTGTCTCCCTTGTCTCCAGCTTGTCTCCCATCTTGTCTACCCTCTCGTCTCCCAGCTTGTCTTCCTTCTTGTTTTCCTTTGTTGGATGGCGTGTCCTTCTTCCCAAGGCCTTGTCTCCCTTGTTTCCCAGCTTGTCGCCCAGCTTGTGTCTCTTTTTGTTTCCCTTTGTGGCGAGTGGTCTCATTTTGAATTTTAGTTGATGCTTTGGAAATATTGAATGCACACTTCTAGCGTGAAGTCACTCGCTTGGAAGCTGTGGGCTCGGGGGTTGAGAATGATGTCATCTTTCACTTTCATCCTCCGATGTTTTCATTACATCCAATTTGACACTCCTATGCTGCTTGATTCGAGTGTTTGGATCCAAATACTCTTGCACCTCCCATCGGATGTTTCCTTCATCGTTTTTCGGCATCTAGCGTTGCGACAAAGCAAGCGAAAACAAACAAACTAAATGTGAAGTGGTTTCCGGCACTTATTGCAAATATTTTCACGATTCCTGTCGCTGCTACTTCCTCAAAACACTTCTTGAATCCACCCACTGTTTGGGGTCTACATCCACCCACTGTTTGGGGTCTACGATGGTGTAATCTTGAATGATGGTGTTGCATTGTGTGGCATTTTGGAAACTCTGGGTGCCTTGGGGCTACTCCAAAAGACTCCAAAGTCAAGATCCAAGCTTTCAGATGCTTTCAGCCTGTGAGCTGTCTGCTATCGTATGGGTTGAGGCATGCTTTGTCCAGCATAAGTGGCGTAAGTCCTGTGCAAATTGATCAACGAGTTTGGACCGCTTTGATATGCTGAGATTCAACGGATTGCCAACCAGTGTGGGACCTAGCTTTTAATCGCTGGCAACCAACTGTCATCACGGTATTGCAAACTGTTTTCTTATCTGTTTGTAGACCTGATTTTTTTAATGACGATCATCGAATCATATCAAATTGTATTCCTGTAATTTCCTGTACTCATGGGCAAGGGTTACATTGTGGTTAGACACACTCATGTTGCACCTCCCATATTTCAACTTGTCTGAGCAAGTGTGTGGCATCTATTCAGACTCACGCTGTGCTACCTCATGCTCATGTCACAAAATGCACTGGAGTTGTTGTGCCCCTCATTCGTTGATTCACTGCGCAACTTGTGGTCAGGGTGCATGTAATGTACTGTATATGTACTGTATATGTACTATATCCACTCTAGTTCATCCCATCCAAGCCGATTTTGTGGCGGTGAGACTCGCTCTCCTTCGTAATTGTGCAATTGCAGGATGGGTTCACTATCAGAACATTATTTGAGTTTGTTAGTGCCCTGTCAGTTAATTACTGCTTATTGAATGCCCGTGAAAAATGAATTCAAAATTTCAATACGAAAGTAATACGAAAGTGATAGGAAAGGGCTGCAATATGTTACGAAAGTATTGCAATCATTCTTGGGCATGTTCGCCTCAGGAACCTCCACAAGGGCCAGCAGACAGCAGTGCGGGGCTGCGCGGCCAGGCACGCCATTTTTTGTTTCTTCCATTTCTTGGAGTTATTATTATCGATTTTTTTTGCATTGCTCATCATTGCTCCTTTGACATGATATGAACCACTCGTTTCTGAACTTGTCCTGATGTTGTCCTGATGTCGTGGGTCTTGTCGTGACCAGTGTGGCTTGTTTGTCACTGAATCTTGTCAGGGAACCAGTAGCAGCACATGATCCCGACGCGTTTTGCTCCGGGATTATGGCAGGCACTGAATCAGTTCCGATGGAAGAGTGTGTTGTCAACTGGGATTCAAGATGATTCAAGTATGTTCCAGCCATTTTGAAGATTTTTGAAGTATGTTCAGTTTTTCAATTCCCACACTCTTGTCTTTCACAAAGGCATTGATGGAGCGCAGATCATTCCACATCTACGCAACGAGCTGAAGTACTCACAGTATTCACAGGATTGACTCCAGATGCTTTTGGTAGGAAGAGGGAAAACTTCTGCCTCTTGTGCCGTCGGGACTAAGGATGGGACCATGAGCAATACTTCGTGCCTGATCCGTCCAGGGACTCTCCAGCTGGTTTGCACTCGCGTGCATGAACATATTCACTGACAATATTCTGAATTATTCTGATACAGCAATCTTCTGATAATCTTCTGGTCTTTGAAGATCTTTTAACCCAAGACAATGTCAAGACCCCTTCCGGATTGATTGAGCTCCCAACAGCTGTTGCTGTTGCAGTCTCGAGTAGCAATTTGGCAGGATCCAGCAGGTAACTGGAAGACGCACTGCAACCATGGCTGCTTCATCGAGGGGTTGGAACTTTTTGACAACAAAATGTTCAAGCGCATTGGCTGCAGGGAGACTTTCGCGCGTTTCTGTAGAGGGAAGCGTAACTGCAAAGGCTGCAAAGGATGATGGCGCAATGCTGTTGCATGGGTCTGATGACCAAGATAACTAAGAGCGTCGGCCCTGAGCCGTGACATGCCGTGAACATTTAGTGATTCATATCATATTTTCATTTTTTTTTCCGTATCTTTTCATATGAACATTTTTGGCCAAGGATCAGCCCAATGGAGGCGACGGGCATGGACCCGAATCAGCGGCAAGCCTTAGAGGCGTCCACTGACAGGGTCAGCTGACGGTCAGCTGACGGTCAGCTGGATTCAGCGCACCTTTCATGATTTGAAAAGTTCGTTCAAGTTTCTTCAACTTGAAAAGCCCCTCTGATTTGAAGTCATTGAACTTCTTGAGACATCTTCAGTCATCTTTTCATCACATTGCTTGGGACCTTTCTAACAGCTTGATCTTCCTTGACAGAGAATGAAGAGCTCCAGCAGAACCCATGCTCACAATAGGGGAAACTCGGGAAGTTGCCCAGACGCTTTCAGATCTTTCAGGTCTTCTACGAAACAACGATGAGTGCTGGCCTTGATGAGAAGAAACTCATGAGGCTGGGCTGTTTTGTTGCCTGGACATACGTGGACTTGCTTCACAACGTTCCAGAAATGATCTCCTGCAATGGCTTCATGATTCTCAGCATGCAGCATTATCTAATCCATGACCGTCCATGACTAAAGAGTTGTTTTAAAACTTGCAAGACTGTGGAAAGATTGTGTTATGGCAGTTTCCAAGTACCTGTTTGGAGAAGCCACTGCCCAAATTTGTTCTCATGCACATCTGTTTTGACTTGCCTTGCCGACCTCTGAACTCTCCTTGAAGGTCCAACATCGGTGTTTTCATGGGTGGTCCTGGTGGCTTTTCAGAATATAGCCAAGTGCCCAAGGACTTCATTTCTTCCCTGTGCAGGGAATGGATAGCACTGTTCGGCATGGCCAAACACAGACCTGAAGACGCAAGGCTACTTTTCAAATCTTTTCAAATCATCCAAGCTGTTTCAAGTCTGACTAGTCTCCACTGTCTCCACTGTCTCCACACTGCTGGTTTTGTCTTCGTTGGCCACTGCCCGAAGGACGAGGTTGGTGGTGCTTTGGGTTCCACCAGTGGTTCTGCAGCTATCATGGCCAATCGGATCTCCTTTTGCATGGGTTCACCGCTTAGATCAGGGCGCCGCATCAGAGATGTTCCAGTGATAGATTTGACTGAATTTTGTACTTGGTCATAGGATACAAACCTGGAAATGCATGGTTAGAAGTGAGAGGCTTGACGGGTTGACTCTCTCTCGCTCTTTCTTGTTTTGACTGAATGTCTTTTACCGTATACCAGAAAAGCCTGAATCTGCATTGAGCCAAGGAATTCATGGTCCGAACTTTTTCATAGACATTGAAGGTGCCTGGCAGGAAACATGTGGGCTTCCATGTTCTAGTGGTGACTTTTTCTCTGTATACAAGCCCACAAAGCCAAGCTCCTGGGAGGCTTGCGATTGATCTCTTTTACAACTGATAGAAGAAAGCCCTTATGGCAGCACAAAAAAGTAAAGCAAGACGCCTCGGCTTTGACCGCAGGTGCAGCATCCCTGACAGCCTTCAACTTGGCGGTTGATTCTGTCCAACGTGACAAGGTCCTCAGGGTAGTGTCATGTTTGTCTAGGATGTTCACGAATGGAGAACTGAAGATGAGCGGACATGGACTCCAGCAGAAGTTCATAGACGTAGAGAAGGGAACTTTCTTTTAGCGGTGGATTTCTACTCAATTGTGGAAGAAGCAGAAGAAGAAGAAGAACAAGCAGAAGGAGAAGGAGAAGGAGAAGGAGAAGGAGAAGGAGAAGGAGAAGGAGAAGGAGAAGGAGAAGGAGAAGGAGAAGGAGAAGAAGAAGAAGAAGAAGAAGAGAAGGAGCAGGAGCAGGAGCAGGAGAAGAGGAAGAAGGAAGGACAAGCAGAAGGAGAAGCAGAAGGAGAAGGAGGAAGAAGAGGAAGAACGAACGAGGAAGAACGAACGAGGAAGAGGACGAGGAGAAGAAAGGAAGAGGAAGAGGAGTAGGAAGAGAAAGAGGAAGAGAAAGAGGAAGCGGAACAGAAAGAGGAAGAGAAAGAGGGAGAGGGAGGCGGAGAGGGAGAGAAAGAGGAAGACGCAGATGAAGAAACTAAATCAAGTAAAGAAAGAAAGAAACCCGATAAGAAGAACATGTGTAATTATTGAGAAATGAAACCAAGAGATAATAATTGCTTTAGATCCAGCAAGACCTGTCCAAAGCCTGGATTGAGACAGAATTGAAAAAAGAACAGAATGCCATCTTGTGCTTTCTCGCATTTTGTTTCAAGCCGTGTCAGTCCAGTTGGTTGGCCTTTCCATAGACCGCTGAGTGTTGGAAACAAGCAGGCACAGTGTATTGCAGCTGTCGCCCTTGGAGTCGACTGCAACGTCCACCCGCAAGGGCTGTTGACCCTTGGAGCACTGAAGATCCCTGAACTTGGTACTCACACCTTGTACTCACACCCCACTTCAAGGGTTTCATGGAAAGCAAGTGCCTGGCTTTGGCATTTTCCACATACACCGAGGACCCTGGGCTGGGCTGGATTGCTATCGAAGAAGGGCCGGTGCTTGAGCTTCGACAGCTATGCAGATGGCTACATCCGAGGACAGCAGCAGTGATGGGAACCTTTGGGCAGGTCGTTTTTGATACCGCAACAGACAACCCAAGGCAGCACCCTTCGCTGGACTTCCTGACTGCTTGGAATCATTGCTAGTAGCGATGACCAGTGGGTTCGAAAACCTCGCCGCAGGAGAAGGATATACTGGGCTCTATGTCAACCCCTTGATGAAAGAGCACGAGGGCAAGAAGATCATTGACGAGGTGACTCAGCGTTGAGCAGCAACTCCGCCAGTTGTGTTCGCCAACCTAAGTGGGACGCGGGGATGTATTGAATATCATTCAGTGATCTATAGTCTGTATAGCTTAGCTTGTTTCAAACAACTTGGGCAACGGCTGTTTGGGTTGAGGATTCCTCGCATGACTCCTGTGTGTTGCAGGAGCCCGCGATCATTGCGTTGGCCAGTGGGACTTTTATCAACAACAATGGCAGCGCAGCGTCTCTAACAGCGCCAAGCGGGGCCATGTACCAGGAGCCTCCATTGTCTTCGGTGGGAAAGACCCTCAATCCGCAACAATTTGCCAAAAATACTCTTGAAAAAGGTACCTCAAAGAGGCATTTTCAAAACGTACACACTTCGGAAATTGAATTCTAAGTGTCAAGTCTTGAAACGAGCACACGTTGTCACATTCTCCATCCTCTCATGGTCCGGGCAGGAGCTTGTGGCTAATTGCGTTCGCAGCGCAGATATTTCTCCCTTGGACGTTGATGCTGTGGAGTCCGGAGGCTCAGGACCATGCGACGCTTCCAGGGCTGTTGGGAAGAAATGACATGAAACAGATGAAACATGTCTAAAATCATTCTATCAATTATCTATCAATTTTATCAATGCGCGGTTTTTGTCCTGTTCAGATGTCTTCTAAGCTGGGGGCACTTTATGCAGCCAGCACTGTGTTTGAACCTCCTGTTACCAGGTAGTTGAAGGGAGTTGGACATATTTCAACTTTGTTTCCAAGTGATTGCAATTGAAGTGGTAACAGGGGTGTCTGCATTGTTCCTACACATCCCAGCTTCAAACTTAGGTGCCAGGCTGCAGGAAACATCCTCAACGATGCAGTGGAGGAGAATAGCTTGGGGTCTGAAACGAGAGAAGCCCCGAAATTAAACGAAATGACATCAAATGAAAATTGCATATTTTTCCCCAACAGCGTAAGCTAATGGGGTCTTCAGCCCAGAATAGCTCCGGTGTGCACTGGTGCAGAGCCAGGTCAGGTTCAACAGGGTTTCGAAGAAGGTTCCGGAGAAGCTTCTGGGAGGCTTTGGTGCAGAGCCAGGTCAGGTTCAACAGGGTTCCGGAGAAGGTTCCGGAGAAGCTTCTGGGAGGCTTTGGTGCAGAGCCAGGTCAGGTTCAACAGGGTTTCGAAGAAGGTTCCGGAGAAGCTTCTGGGAGGCTTTGGTGCAGAGCCAGGTCAGGTTCAACAGGGTTTCGAAGAAGGTTCCGGAGAAGCTTCTGGGAGGCTTTGGTGCAGAGCCAGGTCAGGTTCAACAGGGTTCCGGAGAAGGTTCCGGAGAAGCTTCTGGGAGGCTTTGGCGCAGAGCCAGGTCAGGTTCAACAGGGTTCCGGAGAAGGTTCCGGAGAAGGTCTAGGAGGCTTTGGTGCAGAGCCAGGTCAGGTTCAACAGGGTTCCGGAGAAGGTTCCGGAGAAGCTTCTGGGAGGCTTTGGTGCAGAGCCAGGTCAGGTTCAACAGGGTTTCGAAGAAGGTTCCGGAGAAGCTTCTGGGAGGCTTTGGTGCAGAGCCAGGTCAGGTTCAACAGGGTTCCGGAGAAGGTTCCGGAGAAGCTTCTGGGAGGCTTTGGTGCAGAGCCAGGTCAGGTTCAACAGGGTTCCGGAGAAGGTTCCGGAGAAGGTCTAGGAGGCTTTGGTGCAGAGCCAGGTCAGGTTCAACAGGGTTCCGGAGAAGGTTCCGGAGAAGCTTCTGGGAGGCTTTGGTGCAGAGCCAGGTCAGGTTCAACAGGGTTCCGGAGAAGGTTCCGGAGAAGGTCTAGGAGGCTTTGGTGCAGAGCCAGGTCAGGTTCAACAGGGAAGGTCTGGGAGGCTTTGGTGGAAAGTGAGGTCAGGTTCAACAGGGCTCCGAAGAAGGTTCCGGAGAAGTTTCTGGGAGGCTTAGGCTTTGGTGCAGAGCCAGGTCAGGTTCAACAGGGTTCTGGAGAAGGTTCCGGAAAAGGTTCCGGGAGGCTTTGGTGCAGAGCCAGGTCAGGTTCAACAGGGTTTCGGAGAAGGTTCCAGAGAAGGTCTGGGAGGCTTTGGTGCAGAGCCGGGTCAGGTTCAACGGTTGCGGCAATTTGACTCACGGAAACCAACCTGAGGTGTTTCCAGCGCTTGGCCTCGCAACACGCTTCAACAAGAAAACGTTGCGGCTGATGGGAATACCACCGAAACTTATTAATTCCGATTAATTCCTTTAAAAAAACCCAGACATTTGTGACCAAGTGCGAATCTTGCGAACTGCGCTGTTCCTTGGCCAGGCGACAGCGCTGACACGCGCCTACAGGTCCTTGGCGATGAACCAGGCAGTTGCTGGGCCGCTCCATGGAGTTCCTGATTTCAGCGCCTCTTACTTCATTACTCTGAACTTTGAGGTAATTATATGATATTCATATTATATGTAACTTAACATGTACTACTTAACTATTACTTAAATTTATAAGTACCAGATCAGTCTAGTGGGTGACGACAGCCCTTCAGTTGACGATGCTTCTCTGAAGCGAATCGCGTGAGGATGCCGAGGAAGAGATGCTGGGTCTCATGGCCGCAAAGACGAACGTTGGCACCGTGGCAGCAAACGGCACAGGTTGGGGTTTGCCAGGCTCAAGGGCATTACAGGCACTACATGTGGAGGGAAACTTTGTTGCAATCATTGCAATCATTTCCCAGCCGTGCCATCCATTGGTCTATCCGAGTCTATCCGCTATTTGTCACTTGAGTCAGTTGAGACTTCTAGCTTTGGCAGGTGAATGCATAGTTGCAGAACAGATCCGATCCATACTGAGAGCCGCAAACATGAGTGTTTGAAGTTTCTGCATTAGTTCCAGAAGATTGTTCTTTGTGGGGCCACCATAAGCCACCCAGGCAACATGCGCCCTGCAATGGGTTGTGCAGCACTCCTCCGGGTGATTGTTGGGCAGGTTTGCTTGGGAAAGCTGGAGTTTGATATTTTTGAAAGGTGGAGTGCAACTGAGTTCAACTGAATGCACCGCAGGCCATGGGTTGCATGCCTCCTTCTCTTCACATGCACAAGATGAACCCGCACGTAGTCGCGGCAGCTTGGAGCTCAGGGAGCTCAGGGAGCTCAGGGAGCTCAGATGCACCGGCTTTGGAAAATGAAGACTTTTTTAATGCGAAGACGCGAGACGATCATCACAATCATGCCAAATAAATTTGAAATGGTTTCAGAGCAGCAAGTCTTTCACAAAAGCCCCAAGATTGCGTGGATATTTTGAACACATCCCAAGAAGTGTCTTTGAGAAGTGTCTTGGTGTGCTGTCTTTGGTGTCTTCTGCTCTCTTCTGCTCGCTTCCCGTCCTTGTCCGCAAGCTCTGCAAGCTTCTCAGGATGATGTGCCGAGCTTTTTTGTGACAGAGCCAGTGCCAGGGTCACAGAGTCACGGAGGGATCTTCAGTGTTTTGAAGTAGTGTTCAGCGTTCAGTAGCAGGCCCCCATGAGTTGTTTAAATAATATAAATATAATATATATATATATATATATTACTATTTACCATGTCTTTACTTTTTTAAATCCCTCTCTCTCTCTCTATGTCAATGCTGCTGTATTCAAACATTTTCATTCATGCAGATACAAGGAGCCGAAGAGAACCAACTGAGCATAAACACTTCTTCAAATCAAATGCAGTCTCATTTGCAAGTTGTTTGGCAAGAGGGGGCATGACAGCATGCAACCCGAGGCATCACCGAATGGTCTCAGCCTTCGTGGCTTGCACTGCAAGCGGAATTGGTGGCTCAAATGCGCGCCCTGTCTGTTTGCACACCTTCTCTCGTTTCGATCTAGTCGTGAAAGTTCTATCAAAATTCTGTCAAAGTTCTATCTCCGCAATCTGACCGCGATGTCCTCGCATTGTAGCACGGCTTTGAACCAAAGAATGATTACCAAGACTGTCAACTTCACTGTCTGGACGTCAGTGCATGTGGTGCGCTGTGCCACATATCATGGCACCTCCATGCCGGAGCATATCACAAAGCCATTTCAATTGGAACCGGGTTTAACAGTTTGTTTCGGATGTACCATGAACCACACCTGCGCAAGATTTGCCAGGCCCATACAATCCTTTGGGGCAAAGCATGCATCAGGCGTTCTCCGTCAAAACAGATGTCAACAGCCGCTGAAGCAGCTGAGAAATGGACTTGTTTGCGTTTATGTTTTTCATGTTTTCCCTTCCTAGCGGTGAAACGTCACCTCAGAGCCCCAAGAAGAAAGGGTTTGAGTCGGTTTGAGTCTGGAAGTTTGGATCCTGGCAAAGAGACGGGATTCGGATAAGTCGGAAAAGCCAAGCTACAAATGCGTCGGATTGCTGCTGCTCTTGCTCCAATCAAACACCGGCAAGCAGCCATGCAAACCATCCAAGTCGTTTGTCAAAACAATCAACAAATGTCAACAACAAGTTTACAACATTTTACAACAGGGTTTGTGAAGCAGCTGGAAAGCCGTCCGCAGGCAGAATAAGATGGAGAAGCCGGTGCAGGCTGAGGCGCAGGGATTTTCGTGATGCAAGCAGCCCCACGTTTCTCCTGTCTTGAAGCAACGATTTGCGCACATTAGTCATATACTATATTATATGTGACTCTATTATATGAATCCTTTGTGAGTCATATGCATATCTACATATCATTTTATCAGAGTCTGAGCTAGTAGTGCTAGTAGTTGATAGATGTCGATAGCACCTCTCCATATTCAGTGAACCTAAGCTTTTTCAAATTTGCTGAGAGGAACTTCCAAAATGGCAGGACGTTTTGACCTTTTGGCCTGGTGGCGGTGGTGATCTTGATCCTCTGTGCGAGCCGCGAAGAGGTGCCTTTCCTGGTGGAAATATGCGAGATTTTGAAGAATCATAGGCGAACACCGTGAATTCATTGATGAATAAATTTTCAATATCCATGCAGCGAATAGCGCTTGAATAGAGAGGAATCTGAGGAATGGCTCGATAGTGGATGAGAAAGACTCAGGGACTTGACATCAAAGCAGGGGATGACCGCTGAGTCCCAAAACTGCGACAAGTCACGCACTTGTGTCGACATCGAACCTAGGAGTAGGCATCTACCTATCCTTCTATTTGGCTATCTGATCTAGCGCTATGTTTGTATACATTTTTATGTATAATATATATATATATATATATTCATTATAAATGTATAATGCATATTCATATTCATATACAATATACATAGGTGTATATATCTAATATCTATGCACATCAATGCTGTATATATATATATTATTACACTAACATATAATGATGTTCAGTATGAATGGCGATCCATATTTTCGTGGTCTTGCCTCGAAATCAGCACAAGGCTGCAGTATCGTGGGTTCTTGGGCGCTCATGGACTCGCCTCAGCAGATGCGAAACGAAGGTCTTGACCAGCAGGAGCCTCAGATTAGCCTCAGATCTCTGGTCGACTCGAGGAGTGTCAGAGTGGATTTCGCAACGTGGCGCGAAGCCGCGAAGCCGAGAAGCCTTTTCGAAGTCTTTTCGACCTCACTTTGTTTTAGACTGTGGGACCGGGAAGGAGTGACAGGTCTGCTAACAAAAGTGTTTCTGCAGTCTTTTCTGATCTCTCTTCTTGTCCATTCAAATCTGTGCTGAGGTTTAGCTTCACCGTCACACTAGGAGAACATGGATTTGAGTGGTTCCAGATTTGGCTCGACGGTTGCTTGGCCACAATACTGGATCGCTAAATGCCTTTGGATTATAGAAATTTGCTCGCTGATTAGATCCAACACCGAAAAGTCATAGTCCCTTCATATCATATGGACATCCTTCTTTCAATTTGGTTGAGCTGTTTCTATCTCTTGCTGGGGCTTTGCGCTTTTGAGGCGAGCGAGAACGCATCCTTCATCCGGGTGCTGTAAAAGGTCAAAGTACTGCCAAAGTGCAGGGGCCGCATCACTACTGCCAGGCCTCAGCATGCGCCGGCAGGTCTTTCCTACAGGAAGCTCAAAAAATCTACACAGGGGTTCAAAGATGTTCAAAGCATTTGAACATATTAATTAGCACTTTCTGAGATTTTAATTGCTCCTTATCCGTCAAGCCTCTGCGTAAGCGTCTTTGTGCTCCTTAACGTTGCTACAGTTTGCTGCAAAAAAAAAGGTTGGAAAACTAATACCAGAACGAATGCCATTTGGAGACAAAGTCCAAAGGGAAGAGGACTTGAAGAGGACCTTTGGTATTTCACAGAGCTCAACTTCGCCATAGTGTCCCGAATCCACTCATGGCATCTCTGGGCGGGGTGAGAGCCACTTGAAGGTGGCCACCTTCGGATGGTGCATCGACACTAGACCAGGCACGGAAACCAAAGACCGAAGGAAACCGGGTGCTGTACAATTTGTCGCATAGCTGTGTATCAGCTTCCTGGAACTAACAACAGGTTCTGTGGTCGCAAAGTTAACCAAGATGACCGGCTTGAAGATCTAATCACTCCACGTTGCAGCTACTCTCATTTGCCTCATCATTTGCCTCATCATATCAAAAGATGCTTCTCTCTTTGCGTCAAGTCCCCAGGACAGAGCGAGGATCCAAGGCACGATGGCCATGCATGGCCGTGCCACGTTGCTACTGAGCCCTTTTTTTGCCATTTTGTTCAACATTTCATGAGTAGGGATGAGTTGGAGCAGCAGTCAGTAGTCGTATAATATGTTGTAGCAGTTGCAACATTCTGTTGTTGTGCAGCCTGTGCAGCCTGTGCAGCCTTTGCATTCTTCTCTTTAGTTCGGAGACCCTGCAGTGCAGAACAAGATAAAGAAAACTGTTTTGCATTCTATGTGGACTGCAGTTCAGTACAGGCAGTATCCGGAAGAGGGCATGCCTGGCGATGAGTTCAAGGCCTTCTTCAAATGGAACAGGGTTCAGCTGTGTGGTGGAACTGGAAGCAAGCTTCTTTGCGTTTCATTTGAGAATTCATCAGAATTTGCGTTTGCAAACTACAATGACCAAGGGTGGGAAGGAAGAAAGTGACATCACCTGGCACGGCACCACTGCAGGTGCAGCTTCTGACCAAAGGTCGGTTCAGATCTGTCACCTGGGAGAGGCCAGGGGAAACCAGCTTGGCCATGGCTGGCCCGACTTTTTTTTGAGAATGTTTGATCCTTCCTGAAGTGTCCAAGTGAGCGTTCAATCCGGAACACGCAGAAGATGATTCACGCTTGTTCTGATGATTGCTGCGCATCCTTCATATTCCTTCTTTGTCGAGGGCTGCCGCCCTACTGTTTTCAGAAGTCCTAATGACCCCTGATCTGCCCTTGCCTGCAGGCTTGGTTCGCAGAATGTGCAGCGAAATGGATTGCCAAAGACCATGGGTTGGCGCTCCCAGGGGACTTGCATGAAAGATCATGAAAGCATGGAGGATTCATGGAGACATTTGCGTGTTTCCATGACTGGACTCACAACGGCAGTGAAATCATCCAAACATTGTCTCTGAATTGTCTCTCTATTCAAATCTGTTGACAACGCGGTGCAGATGCTGCTGCATCCACGGCTTCGGGGGAACTTGTTGGATCCCAGGTCGCTACTTCATAGTCGGCAGCTGGAATGTCACATCCTCAAACATCATGTGGGACCCCATGAAAGGGATCAAGGATCCTCAGAGCATGTCTTCATCCCTGCCTCGACAAAATGGGGTCTGCTATTTGATTCCAGAACCTGTGTGGTCACATCCGGCATAAGTCACTTGGCTCTGGAAAAGTCCACTCCCTGTTGAGGATTGGCAGCCTGAAGAGATGAATCTCGATGATGAAGCGATTGGTCGCTTTTCGATCAAGGCTTGGCTCTCAACACTTTCTGACAAGAAGTCCGAATCTTTCTATTTTGCTTACCCATCTCCACCGCCTGTTGTGGATACTTTGAATATCATACTCTGACGTTAGCTAGATTCTAGGACCATCTATGTTTGTGCTGAGCAACATTCTTTCTAATCAAAGTCTTGCATCTACCAGGATGCTCTCTAAGTGGAAAGTTGCTCGACATGGGACATTCTTTGCCTCTAAGCATAAATGCAAGTGCCTGATCAAGACGTTTCAGCGTTCCGTAAGGCAGCCATGTCCACGGGCAAGCAGCGCTTCCAGATACTTCGGAACCGAGACTGGCGCCAGATTGTCTGGATCTCAGCAATGCAGGGTTGTGATCGCAACTTCAAAAAGTGCCTTGGAGCGGGAGAACAAGGAAGCACCCAAAAAGGCAAACATGTCAACGCACAGGAAAAACGTTTGCCACAAAGGTCAAACAAGTCAGTGGTTTCTACTTTCGTACATAGTTCAATGGGCTGAGCAATACGGAGGCCGATATAACCTAGTGAAATGTGGAAGTGGAACAGGATCCACCCATGGCAAGTCACTAGGTTGTCAGAGAACCTCAGTGTGGTACTTTATCGATCTCTATTATGTCATCGTCTGATTGCATTGTTATTGGTAAATGTTCACTGTTCACTGCGCTGCCAGATCTACCCTGACCCTGGCTCTGGTGACGACCAAGATGCGACCGTGAAGGCCTTGAAATGAATCTTCAAGTCTATTGGGATATATTGGGATAGCAGGATAGCAGAATGCTTCTAAGGGGCCAGGGGGTCGAACATGGTGGGCCATCAGCTGATGATGGGATACGAAGAGTAAGAGAAATGCAGAGAAGTCGCGAGCTCACTTCCAAGTGTACCGTTATAAGATCACCAACCCAGGTGGGCTGACCATCTCATTTGTAGTAACTATGGCTTCTTTCCGCCATGGCACAAACCTAGCTGACTTATGTCTATCCTGCACCACTTCATTGAACCAGTCAACATTTCTGACAAGACTCTGCTCAGGGACCTGATGGTACTGGACATGCTAGTCGCTTGGGCCGCACTTGGCCATGCTGCACACAGATCCGGTGGCACATGCCACAACTGGAGAAACCGTGGAAATGGACGGTTCAGCCTGTTATAGATGCCCGTTTGGATGGGTGCTTGCAGGTTGCTGGAGCATAGAGGCCACTCGAGTCTTGAGATTACATGTGCGATGTCAATCGGCTTCAGTTGACAGCACAGGTTTAAATATGTGTTCAAATTTTTCAAATATGTTTTCAACTGGTTGCAGTAGCCTGGGAGGTGCAACCCTCGCGAAATGTGATTATGATTGACCTGGAGCTTTGGGAGGAGGAGCTCAGAGAGTCGAGCAGATTCGCAGCGAAAGCGATGAAAGCGATAGGAAATTCATAGCGGAAATCCGGAAATGAATTCATATGGCAGACATTATGTTTCAACTATTTCAACTTCGGTCAGTTGAAGATCTGTGACGTTTCATACAAATTGGTGGATCCTATCTGCGTTGAATACCAGGATCAGAGTTTCTCTGACGATCGGAAAAGCCGGAGTGCAGTCAGCAAGATGAAGGTACCACAAGCTCAGTAGAGAGAGAGAGAGAGAGAGGAGGAGCATGGAAAGACACACAAATGGCAAGTCAATCTGTTTGTGATAGCAAGAAAAGCTTCCGCAGATTTTGACCTTCGTTGCGGTACCTTTGCAGGAAATTGCATACAGAAAGTAACCTAAGGATCGACAAGGGCCAAAAGTTGGGAGGTCTTTGGATGTTTGTCAGTGTTCCGTAACCAGGTTTCCTGGCGCAGCATCAGGAAGCAAGAGCTCTCGGAGCAGGCAAGGGTGTAAGCTGGTGTAAGCATATGCTCCCAATTAATGCACTGGATTTCAACACATATCGACACGAAACATATCCTTTCTCTAGCCGGAAGCACCTCATTTCTGAACGCTGAAACCAGCTCATTTTAGAACGCGGAAACAAGCTCGTTTCGGACGCCTGTTTGGCATGGTTTTTCCAAGGTTTTCAACTTTCCTGGTTCCCTTCTCGTTTTCCTGGTTTCCTCGTTTCCTGGTTTCCTTTCCCCGGTTTTCCTGGTCTCCTTTTTGTTTCATCCCGTATCTTTTTCTGAGGTTATTTAAAAGGCTCACGCCTGACAGCCGGGCGCCGGCCAAGCAACGACGTGTGGCTGATAGTGTGGGAAGATTGGGCCGAGATTCTCCGCGCAAACCCAGGGAGGGCTATGTTGAACTGAGGCAGGCAGAATGCGCAGTGCTTGCCTGTATGGAATCTGGGCCTATGTTGAACGCAGGTTGTGCCCATGTTGGGCCAAGTCGGGCCCATGTTGAGCCATCGGGCCCATCGGGCCTATATTGGCCCATGTTGGGCGGCCCAGGTTGGGCCTATGTTGGGCTATGTTGGGCTTATCTTGGGCCCATGTTGGGCCTATGTTGGGCCTATGTTGGCTTATGTTGGGCCTATGTTGGCCCATGTTGAGCCATCTTGGGAGCTCTGTTGGGGCCATGTTTGGGCCATCTATGTTGAAACAATCTTAAGATGCCAATTTTTCCGCCCCGGGCCCCCTCCTGGCGCCCAAAGCCATGTAAAAACCGATGTTTTTTAACATCGCCAAGATGAAATCCCTTGCCGCCGAAGGGCCCGAAACACCGTAAAAAAACAATGTTTTTTTTGACACCGCAAGCAAAATACACCGTAAATTGCAGGTGCTTCAGTGGTTCGGGAGTAAACCCGGGGTGAACACGGGGTGGGCCGGCGGCAGGGGGGGCAGCGCCTATAACCTTCGGTTACTACCGACGGCCTCCCGAATTTGAAGGCTTATGCCTGACAGCCGGGCGCCGGCCAAGCAACGACGTGTGGCTGATAGTGTGGGAAGATTGGGCCGAGATTCTCCGCGCAAACCCAGGGAGGGCTATGTTGAACTGAGGCAGGCAGAATGCGCAGTGCTTGCCTGTATGGAATCTGGGCCTATGTTGAACGCAGGTTGTGCCCATGTTGGGCCAAGTCGGGCCCATGTTGAGCCATCTTGGGCCCATCTTGGGCTTATGTTGGGCCAAGTCGGGCCATTTTGGGCCGATATTTTGGGCCTATGTTGGCCTGGCCCATGTTGAGCCCTCTTGGGACCTATGTTGGGGCCATGTTTGGGCCATCTATGTTGAAACGATCTTAAGATGCCAATTTTTGCGCCCCAGGCCCCCTTCCTGGACCGCCAAGATGAAATTCCTTCCGCCGAAGGGCCCAAGCAAAACCAAGATGCCAAAAAACGCGCTCCTACCACACCAGAACACCGTGCCAGGAGGTGCCCGAAGGCCCCGAACCATGGACACGGCCGGTGCCTAACGTTGCTTTCTGCTTTGAAGAAAGGTCCAGAACGGCATCCCCAAGGTTCAATGGACCCGGCTGGCGTTTAACGGTGCTTTCTGATTGGACGAAAACAACGTCAAAATAGTCGCTTCCTGATTCGAAAAAAAAGAAAGTCAAAAAATAGCACGATCCATGAGCACGATTCCTTTCTCGCACTCACCCCCCAGGGGTCGGCGGATTTCCTGTTTTTATTCTTTCCTGGTTATCTGGTTTCCCGGTTTCCTGGTCTCATGGTTTCCTGGGGTTTGCTTGTTTGCTAGTTTTCTGGTCTCCTAATTTTTTGTTGATCTCTTAGTCCGTTTCCTAGGTTCCAGTTTCCTGGTCATGTCATTTCCTGGTTATTTAGTTTCCTGGTTTCCTGGTCTCCTGGTTTCCTGGTTTCCCCGGGTTCTAGTTTCCGGGTGTCGTAGTTTCCTGGTTTCCTGGTTTCTGATTTTGCAGTGTCAGTCTTGGCTTCCTTTTTGTTCCCCAAACAGTGTGTCCACACTGGGGTGTTCTTACGGTAGGTGTAAAGGCCGGTGCTTGATCAGGGTGCTCACTCTGGGCGCCGGCATTTTTCCTGTAAATTTCTGCAAAAGCGGCTCTTGTGAAATGTTGACATGCATGTCGAAGGCGCAGGCTCGCGCAAAGTGTGTGTCCACGTTCTGGGCTGACTCTGGCGCGCGGCATTTTTCCTGTAGATTTCCGTAGAAAGTGGCTCTTGTGAAATTGACATGCATGTCGAAGGCGCAGGCTCGCGCAAAGTGTGTGTCCACGTTCTGGGCTGACTCTAAGGCGCGGCATTTTACCTGTAAATTTCTCATGAAGTGGCTCTCGTGAAATGTTGACATGCATTTCGGCAGCGCAGGCTCGCACAAAGTGTGGTCCTAGGTTCTGGGGCGCGGCATTTTTCCTGTAAATTTCTGCAAAAAAGGGCTCTTGTGAAATGTTGACATGCATTTCGACTGCGCAGGCTTGCAGAAAGTGTGTGTCTGCGTTCTGGGCTGACTCTGGGGCATGGTGTTATCCCTGTAAATTTCCGTATAAAGTGGCTCTTGTGAAACGTTGACATGCATTTCGACTGCAGGCTCGCACAAAGTGTGTGTCTGCGTTCCGAAGTGGCCCTTGTGAAACGCCGAAGTGCATTTCGACTGCGCAGGCTCGCGCAAAGTGTGGTCCTAGGTTCTGGGGCGTGGCATTTTTCCTGTAAATTTCTGCATAGAGTGGCTCTTGCGACATGTTGACGCGCATTTTGCTTGCGCAGGCTCGTGCAAAGTTTGGTCCTAGGTTCTGGGCCGTAGCATTTTCCCTATAAACTTCTGTATAAAGTGGCTCTTGCCGGTGTTTTTGTTTGTCTGTATGTCCAGAAATGATCCGGTTTTCGTGTTCTGATTTGAGCCAGTTCTTGTGTTCAGAAATGATCCAGTTTTCGTGTTCCAAATTGAGCCGTCTACCTCTCTAGCAACATCATGTTGTGTTTGCAAATGGCGGCTACCCACAAACCACATTCAGCCCGAACAAAGGCATCGTTTCCTCCTATTCTCACCCGGAAGCGCCATTCCAAGCGTGGCAATATGACTCAATACGATCTGGACTATACCCCATTTTGTCACGAGATTTGGAATTTGTGCTGTTCTGACCAGGAAGTCTTCGAGCGCTCTCGGCCAAGCTTTTACTTGGTTGGCAGCTGGGACTCTTGGCAGCAGAGTATTGACCCGATGAAGAACTCACCACGTTGCCATGGCCATACATGATTATTCGTAATCATACAATGTCATAATCATACAACATTAATTACACAAGTACAGGTAGGTACTTTACGTGTAGCATTGCGTAGCTACATATTACACACCTTTTATGTTTTATTTATGGGAACTGCAGCTTGCCGGAGGGATCCGTGGTTAAACATGAGTGCTTTTTCGCATGAAGGCTTTCTTTTCTGCATGCGAGTTTCATTTTTTCAGTTTGTTTGAAGACAGTCTTCCTGCAAGGTGTTTTTTATCTGAAGAAACATCACTTTTACTTGGCCAACCGGCATTTTCGGGACAATCTTTGTTTAAAGGACAGTCAAATTCGCAAGCCATGTTCGTTGTGCATAAAGGGTTTTTTCGAAAGCAACAATCACTTTTTGAACAACTTTGGAACCCACCGGTGAAACTTGTACGCCTAGGATTTGCAGTTGAACATAGATAAGACATGATAAGACACATAGATAGGAGTACAAAAAGACGTGCATATGCATATCATTTTTTGTTTTCTTTTTCCTCACTGCACATCCTGAGGATTGTTTCATGCGGCGAACAAAGATGCGCCATGTGCTCAGTCAGACTGTGGAACAAGAGTAGCTCGGCCAAGGACTTTTTAAGTTCAAGGCCAAAAGCTTTCCTCACTCAGATCGTCAGACCGCATTCTTCACAGAACTCAAGACTTTGACATGCAAAAGTTGGGCTCAAACAGGGCTTTCATCCCAAGTCTCCACTGAACCCACTATGGTTGCTGCCAGCAGTTCCTACCATTGAATGCCTCAGGCTTTGATGGACTCCGGCAATGCTACGTCGGCCGTGTGCCGGTGCCGGTGAGAGGCTGGGAACACATCCTGCGTTGAGAATACGGACCATTCTGACATTCATAGAGTTCTCATAGACGGTCAGCATTCTGCTAGTTGTATGGTCCAGTAGGGTAAATCTTGCGTCATTTGACCTTTGTTCTGCAAAGTCTGTTGCTGACTGCTACATAAGTGAAATTGAAGTTTCTGATGTGATCATGTATGGCAACAGAGCAAGGGGTTTTGTCACCTTGCCATTTTCAACATGCTTCGGTGGTTCCTAACACAGAATGCTGCTTCAATGTTGTTTGTGCATACCTGAAGTTGACCACTCTTGTTTCCTTGCATTTGCGCCCTATTCAAGAACAAAGTGCTGATATCGGAATTGCTCTGGTTGCTACAGTGCTTCCCAAGACAGGAAGGAACAAAGACATCACTGAAGCATGAGAAAAGACAACCACCTGTGCCAGGTTGTGAATTCTTCCAAATTCTTTCTAACGGTGATTGGAACAGCATCCTGCATCCTGGCAAGCACGAGGCGCCACCCCGTATGGCGTGCTTCGATTTTCCCGCCAACAACAGTGTTGTTGGCGAGTTGCATGTCACTTCTTTTGTTGACACTCAGGTTGAATGGCTGTTTGACCTTTTCCGACTCTGTCATCAGGTAATTACTTGGTGTACTCTATATAGTACTTTTTTGTCCTCTTTGACACGTTTGTTGTATTTAAAATTTGGTTGTTGGTTTCTGCTGTTTCCTGCCCTGCATTGTATGGGTTCTGTCAGTGCTTTTCATGCCACTTTCAAAGCCATGCATCCTGCATTTGATATGCCAGGGAGGGATGGATGCATCAGCCCAACGAGGCTGCTTGCTGTGAGTGAAAGTTTGATGAGTATCTGGTCTTAGGTTTCCGACATGGCTTGGAACAGGTCTGTTGCAACTCACACAATGAAGACTCTTGTGGGCAAGCCCATGGTTGCAAGATGGCTACAAGACCTAAGATCTCACGGCAATGGGTTTGGAAAGTTCGCGGTTGTAGGGATTCCGGCCCGTTAGATATTTACATTAGGTTTAATAATAATAATCCTACTTCTACTAATAATAGGTAATTATTATTATAACATGTATACATACGTACACACATATATATATACATACATACATACACTACATACATATACATACATACATACATACATACATACCTACATACATACATATACAGACATACATACATACATACATACATACATACATACATACATACATACATACATACATACATACATACATACATACATACATACATACATACATATACATACATACATACATACATACATACATACACATACATACATATACATACATACATACATACCATACATACATACATACATACATACATACATACATACATACATACATACATACATACATCATACATACATACATACATACATACATACATACATACATACATACATACATACATACATACATACATACATACATACATACATACATACATACATACAGATATTATGCTTTTTGACAAAGGTTTCTCCAGGGAGCTGCAGGGGCCTTGCCTCTGGAATACGGCCCCTCGGTCTCGAGGTGGTGGTGTTCGTAGCTACCCTTCTTGGCGAATAGATGCAGCCTGGGCACCCACAGAGAATGAGGGATACCAGCGGACTTTGGCGGATTTCTTTGCTCTTCTATTGTAGACTCTTTTCCTTGTTTGAAATACACGATTTAATGAATTTACTGTACCAAAGGTGTACAGCTTCCACTCAGATTTAGAGTTTCGCAGAGAATCGGTGAGATATCCTCATATTATTCTCATATTTTTCGATTTCCAAAAAACATGTCAGACTGGTCGCTGAAGCCCAGAAGACATAAGGAGCCAGAAGCGCAGAGCAGGAGACAACAGCAACGTTTCGAGGCAAGGATGGATTGCATTGCAAGTACAGAAGTTTCTTGCAATCTTTTGTGTTTTTTTCCCGCAGCCTGTGGGGTATATTGATGCATGAATACACACACACAGTTGCTCAGAACTGTCATTGCGAATTTTGTTGTGGAATGCATCTTACGTGCAAAAACAATCCAGTTACACCTGACCAGAAAGGACGAGGAATGGAGAATTGGAAACTGACCATTCCCTTCGATTGCAAAAAAGGAAAACCAGATTGCGACAACAGTGCAGTGAAAACTGGAAACTAATGATCGGCATGCCGGTTCTTGGCTTAGCCGGTTGCCATATCACAGGAAAAAATAAAATTGACAGAGTGATCTTGCAAGCTATGTCCACGACATCCATGCCAAGATCTGCAGGTACAGGTGAATGATCAGTTCACCCTTCCCCCATCATACCATAGCTTCGTTGCGTCAGGTAGGTATGACGGGCCTGACACCCCTGCTGTGAAAATCAAACTCAAACAAGAAACATCGGAATGAAAAAGAGGTAAGACGACATGTAGAAATTTTACATCTATTCAGAGGTTCCACACACACATGTATACACAATATGTCCTTTGATGTTGTCTAAAACAGTATTTTGTCTCCTCAACCCTTGCCTCTTTGTTGGTTGCTGTGCATGAGCTGGAACCAAACGCCGTATTTGCAATGATGGACAGAATCTTCCCCTGAACCAATTTTGCCGTGTCCAGACCTTATGCACTTGACAAATTGATCACTTTGATCAAATTTGACGGGGAATGACAGCGAGAGATTTGGCCGCTCCGGTATCATCTCATGTGTTGAGCTGGAGTGCCTCTCGAGTGCCTGGATTTGTGCAGGTCCTTTTGAACACCAAGACCTTCCGAGTTCAATGGCAACTCTGCCAGGACCTGAAGGGCCTGCGGGCCACCAATCAATCCCTAATCTCTACAGCGAATTCTGCACCTATCCGCACCAAAACCTTGGAAACTTGCCAAGTAAGCAAGAAAAACATAGAAGAAACCGGGAAAAACATCAGGCTTACCTTGGCTCTTCAAAACGGCCAGTGTCACTGTGGAGGCTTCAACAAATCCAACGGCACAGTTCCAAATGGCTCAGCGGCGATCTAATCGGCTCAGGTGCACCTGGTGAAGAGAGCAGCGATGAGGAGCTGTGCAATCTCTTAGCAAAACTCATGCACACTATACTAAGGAGGTCACTCTGTGTAACTAAGTCCGCGGTCTTTGATTGACCTGTTGGTTATTTCAGCATTCGTGATGGTTCAGATGTTGTCCAATACACGAAGTCCACTACATGTAAACTACATTGCACGTGACTACATGTATGTGACTACATTAAGTTAAAGCATGGAAATGAAGCATGGACTTTCAATGGAAATAGCTCAAGTGCTAAACATGTTGAATTATGTTGAGACTACCTTAGACTCTTGAGAAAGAACGCAGGTTTGCCGTTGTTTTTTTGTGCATGTGAGGAGCTTGACCCGGAGCTCTATGGACCACCAGGTGTCTTAGGTCTTTAGCAATCTCCGAGACGTCCAGCATAGGCATCCTGCTGCTACATTGCGGGTTTACTCCTTAATCCAAACAGTTTTTGACCATCACATTCAGGGAAGATCTGGGAAGTAGTTGCCTCGGAATTTTGGACATGCTTCCAATGTCCGTCCCGATTTCTCTTGGCTCACTATTGGATCTGCTTGGACGATCTGTCGTCACAATTTGCAAGCAGCAGCAAATGTGTTTGCAATCCAACTCCAAAAGATTTCCATACATTTTCTGTTTTTTCTATTTTACGCAAAAGATCTTGGACTCCTCCATGTCGGACACCTTTGCAGTTTAGTCCTTGCTGCAGTCTTGCAACTGCCGACTTCCAGCCTGAACTGACATGGTTCCACATTGTGGGACTGTCAGGGATGGCAAATCTGTGCTCTGAAGATTCTGAAGTATAGGGCGCGCAACACTCTGACTGACTAGTCTTGAAGTGAATCTTGTTACAAGATGTTACAAGGCTGAACCATGATCACTGCCTTCCTGCATTGGTTTTCAAAAAGTATGGTATACTTGACAGCGCAGGAGAACTTTTCCTGCCCCGAATGCAGCTCTGCAAAGCATGTTTGCCAAGCTGCCCGTATCTTCCATTCTATGCGACAGGCTTCTGTTGCCGTTCCTGAAAACAGGAAGTGATCCATCACCAAACCATTGGACAGCAATAGAAAGCCGTGCGAGGCAGTTGAATTTATTTGAGACTGCAGGGAACGTTTGTCATCCAGGTCATCCACTATACTTAGGGAAAAAACAATGGAAACATATTGCATTATATACTACATGCATTTCAGTGAATGCTTGGTTGTAGCCTGATCTCAGACACCTTATTAGCTTTGTGGTTTGAGGCCGTTCCCCGAGTCCCACCAGGAAATTGGGGGCTCAGTGCCCAATCAGATTCTGCTCGCAAAAAGGAATCAGGGATAATCAGAGTACAGTTGCCATTCGCCAGCATGTGCCAGTGAGCCTGACATACACATCAATTCAGAAGCATATCATTATTACCTTCGAATCTTCGATGTCACCATTGCCGCCAAAATTGCCTTTGGCTTTACTGTAACAGCCAAACCCCCACAGCGCTTTCTATCACCTCAGCAGGTGACACCACACACCAAGGCATCTTGATCACACGCTCGTCTTCTTCTGTGCAAGAGATTGCATTGACATACTCACGTGGTGAAAGTTCCAACTACAAGGTAGGAACCATGTCCAGGTCAAGGCATCTCCTTCTTCCGCAGAGTGTGTTTTCGCCTGATGCTGCGATTTGCTTCCCCTGGCTACATTGCCGCTGGGGGCTTCTTCGTGACCTTCCTGAGAGTGCAACTGGACCTGATCCAAATTATGAGAAAACGGGAAGTCACACAAGGCTTGTTGTGCCTTTTGGCTGAGAAAATTATTTAATTGCCTTCGGCAAGCCCGCCGGCCATAGAGAGGTGGCCCCAAGGGAGTTTGATGTGCAGCTTCTGTGTGTAAAAGTGTCTGTGTGTAGAAGCTTCTGTGTGTAAAAAGCTTCTCTGTGTAAAAGCTTCTGTGTGTAAAAAGCTTCTCTGTGTTAATGCGTTTGTGTGTAAAAGGTTCTCTGTGTAAAAGCTTCTGTGTGTAAAAAGCTTCTCTGTGTTAATGCGTTTGTGTGTAAAAGGTTCTGTGTGTAAAAGCTTCCGTGTGTAGCAGCTTCTGTGTGTAAAAGCATCTGTCTGTAAAAGCTTCTGTGTGTAAAAGCTTCTGCGTGTAAAAGCTTCTGTGTGTATAAGCTTCTGTGTGTAAAAGCTTCTGTGTGTAAAGGCTTCTGTGCGTAAAAAGTTCCAATTTCATTTCCTCCATCGTCATATTTAGGTTTTTCAAATAATGCCTCCGTTCTTATGTTAAGTTTCATGCTTCTGTTCTTTCTTAAAAACTCTAATAGTCTTGGTTTTTGGTGAGCAATCATTTCTAATCCTCTTTCTCCTTGAAAGTGTTTGTTTTCTAAAACTATTGAATTAGCATATCTTCTAAATGCTGATTGAATATCTCTGACACGAAATTTGTTTCTTATTGCGTGTTTGGTTATTAATTGTCTAACCCGTTCTCTACTTACAACATCCGTTGCCTTTTTCATGGCATAACTTCTGTATTCATTAGTTTTCTTTATTGTCAATAATTTCGTTGTTAAAACATTAGATATAGGTTTATCTTTGTTGTATCTAAATTTCTTGTCATCTATGATTATTGATTTTAATTCTGTTCTTCCTCTTTTTGGTATTTCTGCTAAACCATTATCCAATAGATAGTTTATAACTTTTTTAATCATATAATAGTATATATTTTATTAAGTTAATTAATCTTTTAAGTAGTTTTTAAAAGAATTTACTGTTTTAATCATTGAATATATACTTAAAGAATAATTATTTAAGTATATTAGTAGGATGGATTGAGTGAAAGATTTACCTGTTGATGTGTTGAGTAAAATTGCTTCTTATAAAATTGGAGACCCTAAATATTTGAAAATTAAATATAATCATATTGAGACGTTAAAGAGAATACAAAACAAATATAAGATAATTACAACCGAACCAGAATTTACAACATACAAATTAAGAACAAATAACAATCGCAAATGTGTTAGAAGAGAATATTTGGTAATTAGAGATGTGCCGTTCAAAATAGAAAGTCTTGAAAGGATTATAAGGAAACAAGAAAGGGAGTTGCTTTCTTTGATATATGAAGAAGTTGAAGATGAGCAAAATTTCAGTGCTCAACTTATAGTTAAGGCAGATGTCGTAGTAAAAGACCCCAATAAAGAATATGAAGATGAAGAGTTTGAATACCAAAAGGCATTAGTTTGTTTTGATGAAATTAATGAAGATAATAGTTTTCCTGCTTTACAGGATATAGTAGAAGAATTAATGGATGAAATTAAAGACTACCGAGAGCAATATAATGTGATTGGAATACAAGCATTTCATTTTAGATTAAGAATTACAGAATAGATAGTTCAGTATAAATAATTTACTCAATTAAATTACATAGTTCTAATAATAGTATTTATTAGAATTATGGACTTATAAGATGGGATTATTAAAGACTAAGGAATAATATTTATTGTTGTTTGTTGTTTTGTTTTTGTTTTTGTTTTTTTTTTTAAAATGTTGTTCTTTGCTGGGTTTGTTTTTTTGTTTGTTGGGTTGGTGTTTTGTTTTGGGTATTGAATGGATGAGGTGATAATGTATTGACTGTTATGATTTCTATAAAATGGATGAGGTAATAGATGGTTAGTAGTGATGATTTATGAGGAATGAATGAGATGAGGATATGGTTAGTAGTGATGATTTTGTGGAATGAATGAGATGAAGATGAATTGACTGTTATGATTTTTATAAAATGGATGAGGTAATAGATGGTAGGTTGTTATGATTTTATGGAATGAATGAGGTAATTGTTGTTGGTTGTTATGTTTTTTTTGAATAATTTTTGAGTTGTTATACTGCTATAATTTGAGTTTAGAAAACTTCATTAAATCAACTTTTTTAACATTTTTTGGGGGAGGGGGGGGAGAGGAGGGGGGGTGACTTTGATTCAGACGAAGCAAAAACGCGCGGCAAGAGAACAAAGGAACAAGTACAAGCCAAGAACAGAAACAAGTACAAACCAAGAACAGAAACAAAAACAACACCTTCCAGTCAGACACGCCGGCAGGCCGGCGGATTGCTTGCTATCGCTTGCAAAATGATGTATTCACGCCCAGTGGCTTTGAGATATCAAAGGTTCAGAACAATCCATAGTTGAATGTATGTAGTATATACTGTGCCAGTTCAAGCAACCACACATCTGAAGATAGGCCAGCATCCTAGCCAAGTTTTTGGTGTTTGCTGTTGCGAATGCTTCCATGTTTCCAGAATAGACGATGGAAATCAGAAATGGCCACAGCACTTTTTGGAGTTTGATTTGAATGATGGCACTTGAACTTCTTGAGATCCTTCATGAGAGACAAACATCACAGCAGTTTGCCCTATGTCAATGTCCATCGCTTTTGTTTTTGTCTTATTCGAGTCAAGAGCAAAGACACGGCAGACAAAAACTTTGAAAGTCATTGCCACTTCGGGTTCCTTTCACAATGCCTGATCCTAAGGATCGGCAAGAGATTTCGGAGACAGGGCAAAGACTTCCCTTGGTTTTTGCACTCCGGCCGCAGTCTTCAGCAATGGCTTTCAATGCGTTCTGTGCCGCCACCTTCGCCACCTTCGCCATCTGTCACATTGGTTTCAAGATGTTTCAAGCCTTCTTGTGCAGAAACCTCTTTTGTGCCATCAAGGCAGGATTCAATCGCCCTCCCTGCCTTAAACAGATGCTATTCTGGGTCACCTTAACCTTGCTGCGTAGGCTGCCCAAATTTTTAGTGTCCCTCTTTTGTCCTCACTTCCTGGCATAGCTTTTGCCATCTTGCCAAGGTACTACGTTCTATGGGCGTCCTGGCTGCCAGTGAAGAACAGAATGCACGCACGCGTGAGATTTCACTCCTACGTATTGACATCAAAAAAAAGGCCAAAATCTTACCTGGAGAAAATTCAACATTGAGGATCACATTGCGATTTTTGATCGTCGGGAAAAATATCTGTCAAACAGCTAGTTGCCACAGTGGACCACTACTTTCGAATGACAGCTTACTTCGGAAAAAAATCGAGACTTCTTGAAATTTTAGGACGTGCCAACATTGGCTGCCAAGGTCTACGTGCTGCTTTTCTGGGCAGTGGTGTCATGCACTGCCTCTGCAGTCCTGGACGTGATGATTCCTTCAGGTCTGACGGGGTCTGGGAGAGTCTGCATTTTGGGATGTTTTGGATGAAGGAATACACTGCGTTGGCAAACATCCAAAGCATGATCCGAATCAATGCCGGCGCATGGACCCAGCTTGTGGACACAAGGCTTTACTCGGAACCGCAACAAATTGTTCTATTTGCGCAAAACAGTTTTCCCTGGTGCTGAGATACCAGTTTCTATGGAGATTTGACAGTACTTGGACAGTGTGGCCATTGACAGGTTGGCTTCAACCGGACAATGTGGCCGAATTCGTTCGAAGGAATATGGCCTTGGATAATGACACAAATAGCACAGACGAGTGGCAGAAGGCATTGCCGGGGCAGCGTCAACCTTGTTGCGGCAATCTAGTTGGGGTGGAAGCTGAGGGCCGCGTGTGTCTTGTTTTTGTGCTGTTGCTACTTTGCAAGTGTGAAACTGACAAATGAAAGGGGCAAAAACAACCTCAACGCATCGGACTGCTGCTTCTGAAAGCTCTCTGTAAAGGTCATGAGTCATGTGTATCATGAGGACCCTCAGCATTCTCAAAAGTTTGCTAAGTCTGCTAAGTGAAGTTGAACACATTCTGAAGTCCAGACGTGCAAAGTTCTAATTTTGATGCCAGCATAGGAAGCTTGTCGGCACTAGCCATCAAGAATGCTGGACAGGTTTATCTCTTTTTCGGATGTGACAGTTTATGGACGTTTATGGTACGGCATTTATGAATCAAAGAAATTTGGCCATGGCTAGTAGGAGTAGGAATTGGTGAGGCGTGCGCTGAAGGGTCCAGACCGACACCCAGACACACATGAACAACATGTCTATACACACAGTCAAAATGGTTGAAGACTACTTTAGTATTGCAGGTTTTTTTTTGTCAGAGATGTGCATGAAACACTGTGAAGCGATAGGCCCCCCCCAAAAGCGATAACCTGGGACCACACACGACAGTCCATTAAATTTGGCGTAAACCAAGCAAATACTGTTGTGCACATTCACAGAACGGGCAAAACCGATTCCTGCAGTTACCATAGCATTTGGCATCCAACTCGCTCGCTCTCTCGCTTTTTTTTTTTCTCTCTCTCTCTCTCTCTCTGTGTCGTTTTGTGGCAAATTTCCTTCGAACAATGTCATATGTTGGAGGGGTTATTTAGCGATAACCTTAGCGATAACTTAGCGATAACCATTTGTTGCACTCGGTTGCCTGGCCAAGCCATAGAGCCATTTGCATAACTTTGGGAAGGAAATGAAAGGACATGAATGCAAAATGAAAGGAACATGTGTGCAAATGAAAGGAAGATGAGAGGACAGGAATGCACATTGGAATGAAATGAAAGGAATATGAGAGGAAAATTAATGGACATGAATACCAATGAAAGGAACATGAAAGGAAAATAAAAGGAAATGAATGCACAATGAAAGGTAAATGAAGGAACATGCATGCAAATGAAAGCAACACGAAAGGAACATGAAGTGTTGCCGAAGCACCTGAAACCAACAAAACAACTGCTCAATCCATTTCCGAGCCTGTTTAGGAATGGATTTTGGCTTCATGTTGGATCTCGAATATGCTGATTTCCACAAAACCCTGGAAAGCGATAGGGCCCCCCCAAAAGCGATAACCATAACAATAGCAACTACTCAGATGTAAAGGATTTTGACGGGAGCCCACATCATATATATGTATATATATATACATATACATATACACATACATATTATATATTATACATTTCATGCGCAATATATATGTATGTATGTATTGCAATGTAATGTAATGTAATGTAATGTAAGGTAAGGTAAGGTAAGGTAAGGTTATGTATGTATGTATGTATGTATGTATGTAATGTATGTAATGTATGTAATGTATGTAATGTATGTAATGTATGTAATGTATGTAATGTATGTAATGTATGTAATGTATGTAATGTATGTAATGTATGTAATGTATGTAACGTATGTAATGTATGTAATGTATGTAATGTATGTAATGTATGTAATGTATGTAATGTATGTAATGTATGTAATGTATGTAGTATGTATGTAGTATGTATGTAGTATGTATGTATGTATGTATGTATGTATGTATGTATGTATGTATGTATGTATGTATGTATGTATGTATGTATGTATGTATGTATGTATGTATGTATGTATGTATGTATGTATGTATGTATGTATGTATGTATGTATGTATGTATGTATGTATGTATGTATGTATGTATGTATGTATGTATGTATGTATGTATGTATGTATGTATGTATGTATGTATGTATGTATGTATGTATGTATGTATGTATGTATGTATGTATGTATGTATGTATGTATGTATGTATGTATGTATGTATGTATGTATGTATGTATGTATGTATGTATGTATGTATGTATGTATGTATGTATGTATGTATGTATGTATGTATGTATGTATGTATGTATGTATGTATGTGCAGCATATGTGCGTGCATATGTATATGGTATATATATACACACGTACACAATTGTTTATATATACGGTAAATGTTATATGCACGTGTGTGTATATATATATATACATACATATTATATGCATACATATACAAATTATATGCGAAGCTATACATATTATATGCATATAATATATATATATACATACATACCATGTGCATGCATATACATATATATTTATACATATCATGTGCACGTATGTGTATATATATATATAGATAATCATATTACATACATATACATCCCGGCGGGTTGTTTATCGAACCCGCGTTTTCAACGTTTGCAGTGTTCGTCATTGATTTCATACCACAAATCACAGTGGTTTTGCATCTCTCTCAAAGTTCAATTTCCTTAAAAAGTACGCGCGTACTTTTCACTGGATATGTAAAACACCTCAGCAGCACTCTCTTTTTTTCTGCGCTAAGTGTTCTTCACAATTTCTGCAGTGAGCTTGGAGAGGTTTTTGTGGGAACTGTTTTCCCATATATGTGAGGAAGTGCAAAAAGACGCACAGCAGCGTAGCATCATAAATGTGAGGAAGTGCAAGACGACATACAGTGGAGTTGCATCATGTATGTGAGGAAGTGCAAGACGACGTACACTAGCGTAGCATCATGTATGTGAGGAAGTGCAAGACGACGTACACTAGCATAGCATCATGCATGTGAGGAAGTGCAAAAAGCCGTACAGCAGCGTTGCATCATATATGTGAGGAAGTGCAAGACGACATACAGTGGAGTTGCATCATGTATGTGAGGAAGTGCAAGACGACGTACACTAGCGTAGCATCATATATGTGAGGAAGTGCAAGACGACATACAATGGAGTTGCACCATGTATGTGAGGAAGTGCAAGACGACGTACACTAGCGTAGCATCATATATGTGAGGAAGTGCAAGACGACATACAGTAGCGTAGCATCATGCATGTGAGGAAGTGCCAAAAGGCGTACAGCAGCATTGCATCATGCATGTGAGGAAGTGCAAAAAGCCGTACAGCAGCGTTGCATCATATATGTGAGGAAGTGCAAGACGACATACAGTGGAGTTGCATCATGTATGTGAGGAAGTGCAAGACGACGTACACTAGCGTAGCATCATATATGTGAGGAAGTGCAAGACGACGTACAGCAACGTAGCATCATATATGTGAGGAAGCGCAAGACGACATACAGTGGAGTTGCATCATGTATGTGAGGAAGTGCAAGACGACGTACACCAGCGTAGCATCATATATGTGAGGAAGTGCAAGACGACATACAGTAGCGTAGCATCATGCAAGTGAGGAAGTGCAAAAAGGCGTACAGCAGCATTGCATCATGCATGCAAAACGCTGGTTCGGTTTTCAACCCGTCGGCATATACATATATATATACATATATATATATAATATAATATATATATAGACACATACATAAATATACATAAATATACATATATATATACATGTGTATATATATATATACATGTGTATTATATGTATATATATATATAAAGGTAGGTAGATTGGGAGGCAGGCAGGCAGGCAGGCAGGCAGGCAGGCAGGCAGGCAGGTATTTATGTTCGTATGTCTGTATGTCCGCATGTATGTATATAATGTGAGAAATGTGCGTAATGTGATTAATGTGTCATGTGTCATACTATGGCATGGTATGGTATGGTATGATATGCTATGTACATGGTGCAAGTAAGTATGCAATGCTATGCAGTGTAATGTAATGTAATGCTATGCGTCGTCCACCGCAGTCTTTCCTCCTTGCTGTTTCCTGCGCCAGGAAGATAGCCTGGAAGATTACCCATATTTACGGACAGTTTCTATGTCTTGCCCATTCTTTACAGTCGTGATGCGCTCAGATGACAGATGGGATTGTCGTTGAAATAGCATCAGCTTTTGCAGAGCCCCTCATTAGAGAGATGGAGGTTGTTGTTGTTGTTGTTTTTTTGTTTGGGGGGTGTTTCTGCTAGGCAAGTTTTTTGCGATTAGAATTATCTACTACCAAAATGGTCTGCGGGAACCCAGCATTTTGCAAGTCGAATTCTCAGCGGTACTGAAGTGAATTGACGGCAACATCAGAGTCTGTGCATGCTATCCCCTTTGGTCACATATTTTGGCGAAATTCTGAAGAAATGTGCAATTTGAAAGTTGTCACTTCCAAGGCGACCTACTTGGTGTGTTTGTACCACACAGTACTGTGGGAAGCCCTAGCGCTAGATGGGAAACTTTTGATCCTGATTTCACACGCTTCCAACGACTTTTGAATTTCCACACTTTAGGCGTTGATGGCCCCTGATTCTGTTTGCCAAATTTTGATATGAAGTGACTCTACGTCATTTAGATCATGATGGATCATGATGGATCATGATGATTCCCTATCTCTTTTGCAGCTTTGCAGTTTACTCAGCATTTGCATTGGCCGCAGCAGGGCCACGGTGGACACGAGAGCATTTTGCTCAAAACGGCTGGAAATGCCCCTGACTTCACAGGGTTAGAGGCAGGTGAAATTTGCAGACCTTCCATGGCATATGTCCCTCCAAGCGATCCAACCATACTGCAAGTGAATTCCTTTTCGGCGGATGGAAAAGGCAGAAAGAAGAAGAAGAAGATCTCAGATAAGAAGAAACTGCAAAAGGCAGTAGACCAAGAGCAAGTGGAGTGGCAGGTGCGCCAACTCGGCCACCAGGCTCAACAGGCTCTCGCCCACCCTCAGGTGCTGATAGCGCAGACATAGATCGCTTGCTTGGAGCTTTGATGATCCTTGTAAGAATGCAAAGACGTCCGAGCTGAACAATGTGGCCTCCGGGAGTCTGTCTTTCAACCGCAGTGGAACACGAAGCTGGGGCATTGATCTCTTCATGCGCTTGACTGCCTACGATGAGACTCGGTAAAGAGCATGTGTCTTGCCACCAGGATCCACCAGCTAATGTGGTGGACCACCTGGCTCCGCCTGAGCCTGATGACACCACGTTCTCGAGACGAGCATGGTGTTATCGGGATCACCAGGAACTACTACTAGCTGTTTCATACAAGCGTGAAGTAAGACTGGACTGGCTTATGGAAGATTAGATTCCGAAGGTGGGAATCCATGGCTCGAGGTTTGTCTGTAGAGCACAAAGCTTTCAACCTGTGCATTGCACTTAGCAGCGAAAGTGGCCTTCCTCAGCAGAAAAAGTAGAGCAAAGGACGTAGTGACATGGCTGCGTGAGCTGCCTGAGCTGCCAGAGCTGCCAGGAGACATCAGGAGACTGTGTTTTGCTAAGTTGCTCTTGAAACTTGATGGTCCGCCCTACCATCCCGTTGCGGAGTAGCTCGCTGCTGACTTGCCGAGGCATCTCCGGCAGCTCTCCTGGTGGAAGAGGCTTCCAGATGTGCTCAGATGTGTAATTGTTCTTGTCAGACTTACTTTCTTGTTGACTTTGTTGGGGTTGTTACCGGGTTGTTCCTAAGTCCTAGGTTTGCGTTCCAAAATTTGGTGCATCTTTGAGCGCCCTGGTTCAGGGGAAAACCTCATGAGGAGCACACCTTCGAAACTCACGACAGGACTTTGCGCATTCTCATTCTTCCGCTGCTAATCCTGCAAGTGCGTCAAAGGGTTTCAGAAGATGAATGGGTTTGATGCATCGCTTTTTGGGATGCATTGCTTGACTTACCACACGATTGTAAATGGCGCATTTTCATGTATTTTTTCAAGCACCCCAAAAAAGGCTAGGAGTGGAACCCCTGTGGACTTGCAAAACTTGCCTTCAGGGTTCCAAACCTGGCCGAGTCAAAATCGCCGCGGTTTGTTGAGGCTCTTTTACGGAGTGATGTCATGTCAGGGTGTGGTTCGTATGTGTCTTGGCTGTGTTCATTGAAAGGATGCAAAGGTCAGTCATTCCAGACATTGCAAAACCAAGACTTGCTTTAAATTCATCAAATTCATTAAATTCACCAGTATTCTGTCCATAATGTGCAATCTTCAATCGCGAACCTGTCCATTCCCTTGCCACTCCGACGCTCAGGTGGGGTATCAGCGTGAACAACTCTGCGGACTCTCATCATTTCAAATCGTTTGGCCTAAGAAAACAGTTTTTGCAAGACAGCCACCTGGCCTTCATTTATGTGTTCAGCATGGACTGCTTTTGGTTCATCTTACACCTTGGGAAAGAACAACCATGGCACGGAAAGGAAACGGGTCATCAGGTCATCCTTTCCTTTTCGGGCTTTGGTGTGCTGGAAGTTTCTGAATGCCGGGATATGTTTGTTTTTACTTGCAATCGAGGTTACGATGCTTCCTTCTGGTTGGGTGATTTGTGACCTGGCTTGCCATGGTTCGCATGGCTGCACAGGATGCCAGAGATGAACTTGATGCGCTCATGTTGTTTGAGACCTCTGGATTCTTCATTGTGCTTTAAAGTTAGTTTCTTCTGGACAGTGCAACTACATGTGCGCACAGATTGCTGTGAGCATGAAGTACAGTTGTCAGCAACATAGCTCCTTGCAGCACCAGAGAACATTTGCCTGCTTGGAGAGAGGTTGGAGAGAGGTTGGAGAGAAAAGCAGTTCCGGAAGTCCTTCCAGGTACGAATCCTATGCACTCTTTACGTTTGGGTTGATCGTGCTGGAATACTTGAGCCAGCGGCTCCGCAGAGGCTTCTTGTTTGCAAATTGGGTCTAAAGACAGTGCGTTTCTCCCACCTGTCAAATTTCGCTATCTTGGGCCGGAAAAAAATACAATTATATAAAATTATATAGGTTTTTGCTACTGCGGTTTGGGTTGCGGCTTGGGCTTGAAACTAACACGCAAACCCCTGCCGTCCAGATGGGGCGAAGGAAATTTCAGACACATTTCATCGGAGAAAGACGCAGGTTCAGCATGGTTGCGCTCAGTTGAGGAGCTTGCCACTTTCTGATATCAGGTTTCTTTCTGTTGTGGTACTCAGTGGTACCTCCCATAAATATGTTGTTGGAGAGACTGCAAGCAGAGCAACAATTGAACGCCTTGGGCGCATTTGCCACAATTCGACAAAGCCACAAGTGATATTAAAGAGATAACATGTCAGGATAAAACCTGGTCCCTGTTGCTCTTGTTTCTTCAAATCTCGCAGCTTCTTGGCTTTGAACTCAAGGAATGCTGAACGCCCATGATATGATCAAGACCAACACGATCCCAAAACCCGATTCCTTTACTGAAATGTCGGATTCTTTCAGAGTCTTGCTCGGTCAGACCAAAGGCAAGGAGGGTGTCCTTGCGTTAGTGACTTGAGGGATGAGATTTTGATGCATTTCCTGATTCTGTGAAAAGAATTCGAAAAGGTCATTAACTAGCCTGAGAGAGCAGGGAGTATTGTTCTCAATTCCAACTAACAAGACATTTTCCTAGGCTTTGCCATAATTGTGTGCGTAGAGCTTGACTCTTGCCAACTCTTTGATGCAGGTCTTACCATTTTGGGCATTAAACTGTTTTGCGCCACCTGCTCCTTGGTTGCAAGTGTCCATGACTGAAATTTGGAACTGGAGCTCGCTAAGATGCTTGGATCGGGTCAATTGGTCTTAACGCGGTGTGGGTTAGGCGAGCTACTGTACCACACAGAATTCTTCAAACATTGAATTTCCTGGAAAAGCCTGGGAGAGCCAAAGTAGCATCGGCAAGATAAGTCGGTACAGTTTCAAGATGTTTCAAGGTAGACTCTATTCATTGCCCTTCATTGCCCTTCTTTGCCCTGCTGGCCGTTGCAGGATAGATTTTAAATCAAAAGTGTGGAGCCTATGGATATAATTGGATGTGCAACCTGCAGATTTTCACCTTGTCTCCCACTCCGACTCTCCCCCTTGCTGCTAGATCGTTGCACCAGACCAGCAGGAGAGTTTCAGTTCATCGCAGCTTTTGCTAATGAAGAAGTTCCCCCCTGTCCTAGTGGACACTTGGGACATTGCAATACTTCTATTTTCAGATGCGTCCAGTTGAGGTGCAGGGCAAGCCATTTATGGAGTGAGCTTGAACTGTGTTCCTTGGTGCAGGGCAAGTTACAAAAGTCCATTTTCCTTTGTTGAGAAAAAGGCATTTCTTGGAGTCAGATGCGTAGCTGCTGTTCTGTGCAGAAGGCTTACTGTAAATCCGTTGAGTCTCCAGTTGTGAAAGGTGGTCACAGTGATCACAGTTTCGTTTTTCAATTGAACCTGGACAGCCAAGGCAGCATACTATCACTTCAAAGAGAGCATTTTTGGAACCGGTTGCCACACGCAGCAACCAGGTTTCTTGGTGTCATTCCGCTGTCAGTTGCGGGGTAGTACGCGGCCACATTGACATCCGCCCCCGACACCTGTTGCAAGCTCAGGCATGCTCCAAACAGCACCTTGGCAGAATGCAGCAACTTTGTAAGCCTCTACTTGCTTGTGTGTGGTTCTTTACCATCTGAAAGGAACAACTTTCTCTTCGAAGGACGGACCATTTGATATAGAGAGTATCCATATAAAGCAACCCAATCACAGCAAATCAGAACCACAAATCGCAACAGATTGGTGACTAACAGCGAGTGGCTGCTTTTGCGGTTGCGAGCTTTTGACCCATGCCATTTATCAAACTGGATGGGGCTCGCCTGCTCTTGGACAAGACGTCATGGCATGCGCTTTGTCGACATTGTAATTTATGTTGTGATTGTCCTTGAATTGTCCTTTGCTGGTTGTTGGTTGTTCTTTTTCATAGCATCCTGAGTAACTTGTTCGGTATTGTGAATATCTTCCGACTTTTAAACTATGAGACAACTGCTGTTGACCTCGATGATGCTTAGGAGAAGGTTAGACAGATGGTGCACTATCTCTTCTATGGGGCAGGCTGAGTCTGAGCACTCTGCAGCACGTATTGCTGGAAAGAGAGCCAGAGTGTTGGCTGTGTTGACTAAGCCATCTTCAGCGTTCGCTTTGTTTTTCAAAACATATCCTCCATGATGGCAAGGTGTCCATCAATTCAATCCGGACTTAGTGTCATAGTCATACCGTATACCCTTCACGGCTTCACACTGTGGGAGCAAATTTTTCAAGTGCTTTAGAGTTGATCCTTCTCCCGGGCTGGAAGGCTTCATCGCATCATTCGCTGCAATCGGAAATCTCGTTGAAGTGGAGAGGGGCCGCTGACCTGACAACTCGTCAAAGATGTCAATGTAGCAAGTTGGAGTACTGCGACACCCACTGCTTTCGTTAGTCCAGTAGCCTTGCTAGTTTGTCAATCACAACCAGCTTCGTCAGCTTGCTTCAACAGTTTCATTTCAGATTTTTTTGGTGTACCTTCCGGACTTGACTTCAGCGATAGCTCAGGATTTCGCGCGCATTTGCACGAATTTCGGCCAATATGGAAATTCCTTGGTACAAAGACTCTTGGCAGCCGGGAGTAAATAGGATGGGGAATGGAAGGATGTATAATTTCAGAGTCTGAACGTATGACATGGTTCTGTGAGTGAATGACAAGAAGCAAGGACAAGCAAGGTCTAAATTTTCTCAAAAGTCAGGACTGCTTTAACTTGTCTGGAGCTAAAAGCTGTACTAAGCCCAACTGAGCTCTATTGTCTTGCTGGATGGATAGGAAATCATTTTGTGTGATTAGTGACTCTAGTGCTCCGCTTAGGCTTAGGTGCTCAAGGGCCACCGCCGCTTCCACCGTCGCTCCCACCGTTGCTTCAGGATTATTGTGACCATCGCATTTCTGCAATCAATGGCCTTAGCTGCCTGTCCGCCCTTCTGCTGGTGGTCCTACACGCGGGCAAACCTTCTTTATGCTTCTCTTTTATGCAAACTTGGCAGCATAACGACCGTTTCAAAACAGCTGGAAGACCATTGCAGACAAAGGACATTTTAAAGTTTTAAAGTGACTTTATTTCCCGGATGCTTTCCTTCTCTAAAACACTGTATTCTTGGAGGCTTTGCAAACTGTTGGAGGAAAGTCTTGGAACGCAAGAGTGTCTGCATTTTTTGCAACCGAAGGTCGCCAACGCATGAGCAGAAGCAAATCATTCTGCAAAATCGATAAATCCAAATAAATACCTCAAAGCAATCTTTGCATTTGACTTGCATTGCATGTGCTGCATTGTGCTGCATGTGCCATGCTCCGACGAGTTTCCCGGTTCGAAGTTATCTTCATGCTGAGGCATAGAGTGCTTCCTCATCAGTATATTGCACTTGCATCTTGGATGTCAAAACGACATGTGACATGTCAATTTCAAAGGAAGATGTCATGTCAATGCAGTTCGGTGCAGCAGGTACATGACCCGCCAGTGATTTGCCACAGTGGTACCACAGTGGTACCACAGTGGTACCAGTGTCACTAAAGAACTCTGGGAGCAATGCTACATTCCTGACATAGCCTAATCTTGCTGTTTTCTTGCCAATTCTAATTTTTCTGTACATTTGAGTAAAGGTAAACGAAGGTAAACAAACAAAGGTAAACGGTTTAAAAGTGTAAAGTTCCAATCATCGTTTTCTCCCTGGCGCAGTGGCTGCACAGGTACGCTTGGTCTGCAGATGAATCCTGGTTCTCCGTGTACACGCCCTTGACTGATGAGCGAGCTTTGAATGAGGGTTGATCAACGTTCGATCAACGGTTGATCATCATCCGGGTTTCCCAAACTCCCAAATGCACGGTTGATCGCCGGATGGAGCACCATTTTTGTAGACACCCACAATGAAACTGTTGCGGCTTCAAACCATATGAAGCTTATTTTGTGGGGATTGCTGTCAAAGACTTTTCAAGAGAAGCTTGACAAGAGTGTTGAACTTGTTTTGCATGTGTCAAAGTGTTGCTTTCACTTTGTCCGCACCGAGATCATTTCTGGGTGAATTCCATTTTCAGCGGCCTTCCTAAGAAAGAGCCTCTTCCTACTCAAACCCAAGGTTTGAGGATTACTCTGTTGAAAGCTCGACCTGTCTAGTCAGGCACACTCGAAGCGTGACGCGCTTGTGTCGGTTTTGTCCAAAGCCCTAAGCTTTGGACACTTGAAACAGATTTCAAGATCTGCAATGATCTGCAATGATCTGCATTGTTTGCCAATTTTGGCCATGTTAAGACTACTCAAGGTGTAACCAGCACCTCGAAGGTGAGTTTCACAGAGTCGCTCAAACACGCTATCACAGGTGTTTGGAAAACACATTTTCTTTGTGACCCCTATTAGGCTGCACAGAGAATTTTGGGTGAGCAGACCGGTTTTCTCGGGGTGTTGGCTGGCACACAAGGGCGACCACTATCTCCGAAATTGCTCGTTTGGAGATGATTTCTTGATGATTTCTTGACGAACATGTCAATGTGAGCTTGTTTCCTTTCTCTGAGGTCATGTCGGAATTTCGGCTCAGACCCGTTTACTGAACCCCTTGGGCAGTGCCGGAACCCTCACCGGCTCCACCCCGTGTAGCTGAAATACCAGCCACCTCTACCTCAAGCAAGTTCTACCCGTTCTACCCGTTCTATCCGTTCTACCCGTTCTACCCCATAGCAAAACTGTACTTCTCTTCGTTCATGATCTGCTTCAATACGTTGACTGCTGTCCAGCTGATGCTGCAATTTATATAAAGCTTCATTTTGGGTAGGTCCTACTCATAGCAGCCTCTTCATTGCGCCCAAGTTGTGTCAAAAGACCTGCCTTGCAATCAGTTGCCTCCATGCTGCTGCTGCGGCCGCAGATTGCATGTGCCCCTCGCCAGCAAATACAGCCTTCACTTTGTACTCTCAAGCACATGCAGTGCGGTGTTCTACTTGGGGGTGCAGTTTGGGGCAAGAAGCAAGTCCCAGGACAACCTGAGTAACCTGAGCAATGCCAAGTGAATCATGTGTATCCCTGTCACTCAGGTATTGCTAGCCAGAACCTCAGCATTGATGTCGAAGCGAGAGATGCATCGAACAAGCAACACGAGCTTGATATCAAACCAACTGTCTACTATCAAACTTTCTCCAAATCTCTTCCTTTTCATTTTTTCACTTTCTAGTCTTATCTCATCTATTTTACAAGTAACTTTAACGGGTTCTGCCAAGCCAGTTGTTTGACACTGTACACCCTGGACATATTGATTCATACGATTCATACATAGTAGTAACAGTAAGAACTAAAATAACGAATAACATCAAATATAACATCAAATATAACATCAAATATAACATCAAATATAACATGTTTTTTTTTTTTTAACATCATTGTTATTTTTTTATTTGATAAGATTGATACATCATTTTCTCTCAGGCCTCTGCTGCAAAGGAGCGAGTTTGTGGCTTGCGATCCTTGGGATGTTCTGTGGGAACCGCCATCGCCTGTTTGGGAACGTGTTTTGGTCATCAGTTCACTCAGTTGCTTTCGTTGAGTGGTTCACATTCCTTTGCCATTGAGAATCTAGAGCAAAGGGTAGTACGTGTCTCGTGCAAAGATACAGATAAAACATGATAACACATGATAAAACATGGACACATGAATTTTAAATATTTTAAACATGGATTAAATAGGTCCGAAGAGGAAACTCAGATACCACTCCAAGCATTGGAGGAGCTTTACTTTGACGATGAAGAACCCGGCGTTCAGACCCTGGAATCCCCAGATCCTGGACGTCTACTTTCGGTCTTTGCGACACAGAAAACAATACTATATTGACATATATTGACTACATTACATATATATATATACATCTAATATATACATCTAATATATACATCTAATATATATATATATATCTAATATATATATATGTAATGTAATGTATATAATTGTTCAACTGAATTTGCTGTCGCGAAGACATCTTCGGGAACGGAACTTGCGTAGATGAAATATTGTGAAATAGTTTGCTGAAATATGATGAAGTTGGATTTACTGAGTTGCAAGTTGCATTTTGCCAGAGCCGCGATGGAGGCCTCAGTCCTGCTCCAAACTTCTCTACTGTTGGATCGTTCCTTTTCAGCAAAGCTATGCAGTTTATTCTGTTCGTTGACACGACTTTTCCATGTTTTCCAGTGGCCTTTCCGTCATCAAGTCAGGTGTGGCTAGGCCATGTGAAGATCATGGCATTTTGACACTTTGCCTGATCTTGAAAGGATCTGTGCTTCAGTTTTTGGCTTTTCGCCAGGAGAATACTTGTAGAAGCTGTAAATAATTTGTTGTAGAAACATATCCAGATGACCAGATGCACACGATCCATGATCCATGCATTATTTTTTCTCGGATCTAAGGTACACCGATGAGTTCGTGCGAAGCCCAAACGAGAGTGGTAGCTGAACACGGCCAGGAAGGCATAAAGCATCTAGGCATCTAGGCATCTAGGCATCTAGGCATCTAGGCATCTAGGCATCTAGGCATCTAGGCATCCATCTATGCATCTATCCATCTATCCATCCATCTATCTATCTATCTGTCTATCTGTCTATCTGTCTATCTATCTATCTATCTATCTGCATATTTCCAGGGCCTTGGGGTGAACTGAACTTGAACGTATCTTCAAAGCCACAGATTTTGCAGCACTTTCTCAGTCGAGGCACCAGTCACTTGCATCTGGAACGATTCTGCTTGAGCCCCGAGGGATGACAGGAAACTCTAAACCAGGCTGCCAGGTGCAGTCAGTGCAGTCAGTGCAGTCAGTGCAGTCAGTGCAGTCAGTGCAGTCAGTGCAGTCAGTGCAGTCAGTGCAGTCAGTGCAGTCTATGTCGGAAATTTGTCTCGCAAAAGTGTACATCTGCAGAAAACTTGAAACAGTTTTGGTATTGGATGTATTAGGCCATTATTAGGCCATTAGAGGTGCACAGAACTTTCACGGTTTTCCAATAGATTCAATAGATTTGACGGCAGTCGAATCGTTCTAACAGCGAAGAGAAGGGAGAAACTCGGAGATTCTCCTGAACAACCTGCACCATGGCTGCTGAACACAAGGTTTGATCCCAACGATCAGACCTTTGAGGCAGCTGAGCAGAGGCTGGGACATTGACTTGGCTGGCAACATAGCTTCGTTGGCTGACAGGCCAAGTCTAGTGTTGCGCAATTTCCAAACCACATTTCAACAGCAACTCCTTCACAGAGTGGAAGGGGCACCTCGCTTGCGGCAAATCTATTTTCCTAAGCTTGTGAAAGCAATTGTTGTTCTGGGCGCTCTTCTGGGCATTGCCATTTCTCGTAGGAAGTTCCGACTCTCTTTGGCAATCTCGAGCGCAATGTTGACCTTGGCTGTGAGCTGCCTGCTTTGTAGGAGACAGCGAACCAAGCAAATACCGGATCACCCGTCCCGATTTATTCATACCTGGCAGCTCTGCAAAATGTCTTGAAACACATGCAGAGATGGTTATGGCTGTATTGGCTGTGGCACAACGCAGAATTAGTACTTTGCACAAGTACTGTTTGGTTAATTTGCCAAGCATTTGCTTCAAGCAATACAGAAATCTGGAGGGGTAAGGTGCTGTACCGACTTGGTCGATAATCCACAGCAATCCTGCTGCTATGCTGGCGATGTTGCAACGGGGGTCCAAGATGCCACATTTGGCCTGACTTGCAGCGCAGTGAGTCTGCTTGCAACGGAGGAGATGTGCCTTTGTTGACGAGCACGAGAAGAGGCGCCAGAGAGAACTTTGTTTTTTGATTCACAGCTGCGGCATCGCTTGACATTTGATGCCAATTTGATACAGTGATGCAGTGATAGGTGGTGCTACCGAGTGGACATCTGGGAAATCCTCACAACATGGCGCTGCCCAGGCACCAAACAGATTGCTACGGGCTGTGCCCGTGCCTCGTGCGAGGCGACGTGCCAGAGTCGGCTGGACATCTCAGCAGGTCGAGAAAAGTATGTGAACCCAAAATTGCAGGAGCTGTCAAGAGCTGTACTGTAGAGAACTGTAGAGTGCACTGAGTCCGCTCTGAGTTTACCAGTCTTGTCACAGCTACCGTGTTGACAAATTTCCATTCAATGCGAGATGTGCGCTGCACTGATGTGCACTCCAGGGATTTGATGGGATTCGTTGGTATCTGAGGACCTGCACTCCTGGGAGATGAGTGGTAAAGACATCTTTGGGAGGCACCGGGGTTGGATTCAATCAGACTGGCATGAGTTGGAGGGACAACGGAGTAATGGCAAAGGCGCAGAAGTGGCTTGGACCAATGTGTAGTGCAATCAAATCCACATAATCCACCCAGAGGAAGGACTTCAACTTGACAGTTTTCGTCACTTTTGTCTCAAGTTGTACTTTGGCAACATTTTCATATATTTTCTCCCTGTCCGGCCTGTCCAGCTGCATTGTCAGTTGTCCTGGCTGCTTGCCCTTCCCACGAGATCTCACTGCCCGGCAGTGAGTGGCTCAGACACTGTGAAGCCATTGAAGGCATTTGAAGGCCCTTGAAGGCACTTGAAGGTATGATTCTGAGGATCTTCCGAAGTCTTTCTAAGTCATTAAGTCATTTGAGGTTTCCCTCTGTACCCCTTTGGATTGAAATCAGTTTGCGACTGTTGCTCTTCGCTTTCGCCTTTCACCTGAGCGAGGTGGACCTGGCGCTTAGCAGAGATTAACGTGTGGATCCAGCTGGCAGCAACCGCATATGAGGCGCATTAGATTGTATTGGATGCGTTTTTGAGTCGCCTAAGAAAGAATTGCTGCAATGCTGTGACCAGCAACACTGCCTGGAAGGATCGAAAGAATGAACTAGTCTTGTGAAGCCCATGACTATGACATTGTGATCTATTGTATATTTTGTCATCTAGAAAGTCTGGCAGGTACATAGGTGCTTGCTGCTACCTCGGGCTGTACTCAAAGAAGGGGCCTCAGCATCAGTCTAATGAAGGGTGGGGTTGGAGGGCAGAGATGCTTTGCTCCAAGCAAATGCCTTGTAGATGAGAGATTGACTTGTTCGTCACGGTGTATTGTATAATTATATGATATGTATATATATATATAATTATATATATATATAGATTCCTGCAGATTGGCCCTTGGATGATGCATATACTGCAAGAAGCCAGCATCAGTTTTCTTAAAATACCAATGAACGGTTGCTGTTGGGTAGTTGTTCTATCAGTATATGGGCTTTGTGAGGACCATAAAGGCACTCTGCCCGGACCAAGCCATCCGCCAACTCTTAAAGCATGAAAGACACGCCAAGACACAGTAAGACATCAATCTCACACATACCAGGCCAAGTTATCTCAATTCTTGCAGATGGCATCGCATGGCGCCTGGCTGTCCCCGGTTGTCCCCGCTCTGATCCAAGGATTTGCAGTTGACCTTTGCTTGCGTCATGTTGGCGGCCACTTTGAGCGCTGCGCCAGGGAGCCCATTGAGAGGGCAATGAGGACGTCAAAGGGATTGAATCGACATTGAACCGACTTTAAGCAAAGCTTTAGGCAAGGCCAAGGCTGATCAAGGTTGACCAAGAGAGAACTGTTGCCAGAATCTGCTGGTTGTGTTTCGGTGTGTTTCTCTTGTTTATTCTTCCTTTCTATGCTTCCTTATTTGCTTTTTTCCTATTGGAAACCAGTGGCCGCGAAGGTGGTGGGTGCACAGAAGAGCGGTTGGCATGCTGATTCAGTAACTTGGCATGGGCATGCTGGGCATGCTGGGCATGCTGGGCATGCTGGAGCTATCTCTGCTCAGTGCTCTCACGGTGACGCCCTCATGTCAGGTATGTCTTCTGTGCTATGGTCACCAAGGCGAAGCGGAAAACCGGTCAGTTTTGAGAACCCTTTGTGAACGGATCAACAACCACAATCGTTCAATCTATATAAATAAAGCGACATAACAGCATTGGCTTGCAGTGCCCTGGAAGAAGACTCGAATCTGACAAGAGGCGAGAACATGTTTCAAGTAAGCTTAGACATAATTACATAATGTATCATAATGTGTGGAGAGCTTATGGTAATTGCTTGCTGGGCCCATCTGGGCCCTACATTTGACAACATTGTCATCTACACCCTTGCTTGCTTCGCACAGCTAAAGACAGTGGAGCTGAACATTGACGTGAACAGACATGAACCGACAATCCTGGTGAGGCCCTGTATGTTGCTGCTAAGTACGCAGTGATGTCTGGCTTCATCACGGCTTGCTCTTTGAAGCAGCTGCCTTGCTGCACTTGGTCCACAGTGGAGATTGAATCCATGCTTTTCTGAGCCTTTCTGAGCATTTGCTCTGCTTATTCCATCACTTTCCTATCACGATCTGTCACCAAACCCCTTGAGCCATGAGCCCAGGATCAGCTTTGAAGGCCGGAACAAAGCTGCTAAATCCGAGTCCCAACTTGTCAAACTTACATCATAAGTACACAGTTTCTGTCAGTTTCTGTCAGGCTGCCAACCCAAAGGGACGCTGGCAACTTGCCTCTTGGACAACACCTGCACGCAGGCCATGCTCGACAAGGCACCTGGCTGCAGCTTTGGTCAGGTAGAACTTTACCAAAGGAGAAAACTAAGAAACTAAGCAGAATAATATGTATGAAATGTATGAATGCTTGTATGAATATGCATCAAACATCATCAAACTGCTTATGGCTTATTTGTTTCCTGAGATACTTTGACAAAGCGCTGGGAACTGATTCGGAACTGAACATGTCATGTGTTTGGCAGCGAGGTCAGCGGTTGTGAAGCCCCAGGGGTTGACACCTGTGCGTCCTTGCACTATTCTTTTCCGGAGAGACCTGGCACATCCTGGCACAGTTGGGGGCGGTGTGGCGCAGTGGTAAGAGCCAAACCTGCGATGCTCCATTTATGCTCCATTTTGCCACAGCTGTGCAATGGCCCACTTCTAAGGACCGGACAAGGCATACGGGTTTTTATACATGCCGCTTAGCCTGCACATCCATTTGCAAATCCCTGTGCAAACTCTGACAGCACACTTCTGACTCTTCTGACTTCTCTGAGCCTTCTGAGAGCTGGAACTTGGCAGCTCCTTGAGAGAGGAGATTTTGGAAATTTGGGAATGTTGAAAAACGCGAGAAACTTCTTTAGAGGTTGATCTTGGCTCTCTGAACACTTAAATTGATTCTTAATCTGATTCTTTTGGTGTTCTTGAGTTCTTGCCTTGAATCTTTGAATGTACTTGCCCCAAGGTACCCAAAGTGTAGGGGCATTGTTTAGTGGCAGACGCCTTGCGTCCCTTGCCAAGGATATCCTCGATATCCTCCTCTTCCTGTTTGGCATTGTGCCTAGTCCTCAGAAAACTATTTTGAAAAATGATCCATTGATTGCCTTTATGAAATCTGGATTTTGACAGACTTTGTTACGGGATCTGATAGAGACCGGTTCCAGGGGTCGTCAGTGCCAGGCCCATCTTCATGGCAGCTCTTGCAAAAGAGAGTCGTGGCTATGGCAAGGCCGGAGACAAAACTTGTGGCAACAGACAAAGCTTGGCCAGTTTCTGTTGCCGCCTGTTGCCACATGTTTCTCCAACAGACTTTGCCGTCTGACATGCAGTCACATTGACGTCCTAAGACTTACTGTATATTTGAGATGGAACTGCTGCAGCACAGTAGTTACGTTTTAAGTCTGCGATCATCGTAACTTTTCACTGGATTGCAACGTTTTTGAAGGCCTCTCCCGAGGATTCGAGTGTCGCAGAATATTCCCAAGCAGAGGCTCCGGTCGGCCAGGAATCTATCCCTATCAGCATGGAGACCAATCATCACACCAACATCACCTTGAATCATGCATCCCGGGTCCATTTCATTTTGCAAACTTCCTCATGAATGTGGCTGTTTGATGCTGTTTGTATCATGTTTACAGACCTCTATCATCAAGAATCATGAGCTTTGAGCTTTGTCTTCATGCATTTGTTGGTAATTAATCTCTTGGTGGACGCTGATGATGGCTTCAAGGACATCCATGCGGGCTTTTTACCAAGCCATTGTTGGAAGCTCCCTATGTCCCCATGATGCACCTCATTTGCTTAAATCGGCTTAAGCTGCAGGCTCCACAGCTGCCCCAAAGCGCCCGTCGAAACGACGCAGGCTAGCAAATGATGTGGAAAAGAGTAGTTGAACATGCTGCAGCATATTGCCTTACCAAGTTCGATGCCAGATCACAACATAATATAATCATAACTATAACAATATCCGATAGGTCTTTCATTTTGAATGGGATGCAGCACGTGGGAACAGTTTGCCTCAAATGTTCAGCATTTCGCCGGCAATGCCGGCACGTTTACATCCGTGCAGGGCAAGCTTGAGATTTCCAGTTCAGGATGAAACAGCTCAATTCCGATCAACCCAAAATCTACTCACCAAAACGGCTGGTTTGGGTATCTTCTTTTGAACAAGGTGCTTTCCTGTGCAATCAACAATTGCCATTGTACTGCCGCTGGCAGGTATCAGGAATTGCCTAGAGTATTGAACATTATTGAACATTATTGAACCATAAAGAAACATGATACTGATGAATACTGATGATACTTGTGACCAGCGAGAGTCACGGGTCTTTTTAGCCGAAGCTACCATGGCTGATCTGTCACGACCTGTCACGACCTGTCACGACCTGTCACGACCTGTCACATGTTGCCTTTTTGGCCCGAAGCGCCGCCGGCAGCGCCATGGCGTCCGTGGGTTTGTTGTGACCTCAGCTTTTTCTCCTTTCTGCATCCCTTTCTGCATCTTTCTGCACCTTTCAGCTGTTCTTGGACGAACGGAAAGCGTTGCAGCATGGAAACTCACGGAAACGGAAAGCAGCGATTTGACAGACTGCGATGTTTCTTGTAAATCGGATACAGCAGATGGAGCTTTTCCAGTCTTTCCACGAGCATTTGGCTGCCGCGCTAAGGTCTAACCTTTTCCATATTCTCAACGGCGCTGGGCTAGCCATTGCGCCTTGACTCTAAGCTGCACAACTCTCCCTTTCCGCAAAGACAAACCTGAAGAAATCAGAACATTTGATGTGGAAACAGGCTTGCAAGACTCCATTGAAAGTTTGTATGACTGGTGATGCGAAAAGAGCTCCTTCCTGTCGTGGACGTTACAAATCTTCACAATTGTCGGAATTTGTCCCAATCTGTCACAATGAAGGAGGTCTTTCAATCTTTTTTCATGTTACACTCCCAGGATGGCGAGACGATGTGGTTTCCTGTGCGTTGGAGTCCCATAGGGGCTGGACCAGAGACCTGAATCGTTGTAAGACTCCGGGCCTCACCGTGCCTTCCTCATTACCTCCCCATTACCTCACCAAAGAATTGACATGCCACATGACCAACCTATACCAACCTCACCTTCACAAAACCCAGTGAAGCCCACACTTTTGCTTTGATTATTTCCTCGAAATAAAGCTATATTTGTTTTCCCAATCTTTTCCTTATTTCATTATGTCTCTTCATTGCTTTGAAGGAGGCTGCTACTTGTGGGTGTAAATCAATGTGACAAAGTGGGAAAATGTGGAAAGCACCTATTGTTTGTGTTTTAAGTCTGTGCCAGTCTGTGTGTCTTGCGATCTCCGATGTCATCAACTTGGCTCCACTTTGCGTTGCCAAGGTTTTATTTTCATGTCTTCTCCTGGCTGAGAGCATCAACATTGGCCAGGTTGGCATCACCCTCTCGCTAATCTTTAGTTTGCCTTGATGACAAACTTACGTCAGCTGCGTCAGCTACGAACAAATGTGTGCACCATGTGCACCTGTGCAGATTTGCCAGGAGGAGAATCCTAGTCTCCAAAAGAGACTCAATTGCAGTTGTGACACCAGATTATCCCATCGTACTCATATTATCGTATGTATTGTTGGTGGTTACTGCAGAATGAGAAAGAATGAGAACGATATTTAATTGTTAAGACTGTTAAGTTAGATTTTATATGTAGCTTACTGGCGAGGAGCTCGAAATGTAAGTAATCGTTCTGTATCTCTTACCATGAAGTCTTGAAAAATCCGGTCGAAGTACGCCAGGGTTGGTAAATCCACGATTTCCCGGACACTCAGGTTGTTGCGATCTGAAAAGGATCCACAAGAAAGGAGCGCCACATTGTCATTCTGCGGTTGCCACATTGTGATCACACAGCCAAAGCACAGCCTTCAAGCACCGAAGAAAGCGCCAGGACTCATCCCACGGAGGTGGAGAACTCAGCAGCCTTTCGCGAAAAGATCCTGCAGAAGGATATGTACACTTTAGAGAACTTTAGAGGGAAGGTGAAGAATTCGTCAAGAACATGTATATATATATAAAGATATGTAAAGCTTGCAAAGAATTGTAAAGACGTGAGTCAAGAATGCTGCCATACGCATCGACTGAGCAAGCCTGACTCGACTCTCTCATTTTTCGACATATCTTGACATCTCTTGACATGGTTTTAGCTTTCTATCAGAGAGGATGGGAATGTAAGAAAGCTGCGGTCTCCTTTTGAACGAAAGATGCCTGTCGGAGAACGTTCTCAAAGCCTTACGCAGAGCAGCGGTCGCTCCACATTCCAAAACTGCTAGGTCCGACGGCGGGGCCGTGCACCCAGAGGGATCCACTTCGGTGTAACGCAAACCATGTCTCACCGTAACATCCGTAACGCCTGAAAACCGGAAACATCCGGAAACAAAGCTACTTGCATTTGCTAATTCCAGCATTTGCCGGTCTTTGTCTTTGTCTGGAGCAAGAGACTTCAAAACTCTCTTTGATCTCTTCGTCCATTAGCCAAGCAACTCTGATCACGCATAATCAAGGTATCCAAAGTTTGCACACCTGAGGTGCTGCTGAGCTTGAAGTAGAGGTGGGGAGCGATGGAGAGCTCCTCATTGAAGGTGACAAGACGGGTGCAGCGTCCTGTGCTGGAAGCAGTCTCACTGGTAGAGTCTGGTAGAGTTTCTCTGATTTGTCCACGCGTTTTCCTTGCAAAAATCAACTTGTGGTCGAAATCTTGCACAATGCGTTGCGACCGCGTCTTGAAGTGCATGTACTCCCACCTTGACACAACGCTGCAGATCAAGCTTCTCCAAGATTAAGAGGTAGGCAAGGTAGGCAAGGTAGATGAAGTAGGTGAGGTGCGTTGCACACCATTGCACCACATTGCAATATCGACAAACTGTGCTCCCTTCGCCATCAGATACGGAGCTGGATGCAGTCCTAAGCCACGGTCTAAACGGTGGCTTGGCCGATATTTCCTATGAATCATATCAGATGAATTAAGATGAATTGAGTGTGAATGGCACAGCGGTTGTCTAACTTGCTTCACTTTGCGGATACAAAAAGGATATAGCTTAACGACGAGACAACGGTGACCACTGATGAAATCCGGTGCCCGAGGATGTGGCTGGGGTGACTGGTCCTCATGGAGCCAGTGTAGCTCAAGTTGCGGCGAAGGAACTATCAAGCGTCCGGAACTGGGCTGACAGATATCAGATATGTTTTCACGGCCGCCATAAGCCGCCATCAGCCGCATTACTTTATGTATATATGGATGGTATTGTATGGTATACTGTACACTGTACATTGACACACTCGAAGAAATATTAAACATCATTATTAAACTGAGTAAATCTGCCAGCAATTCATTTTGCAACTTCAAAGCTTCCTCCAGTCAAGGCAGCATCTTGCTGAGGCTCCCGAGCAGTCGAAAGTAAGGAGGGAGGCGACGTGATTTTTGCCGTGAAGAATACTGAGCTCTACAAGCAATCTGTCAGTTTGTCGCTTTGGCTCCAAGGGCCCGCCAGATCCGAAACCAGAATGCCTGAGCTTGGTTTGATCATGTTTGAGTACTGTTCCAGGTGTACAGACTGTTTGGACTGTTTGGACCACAAACTGTTTGGATCACACTTGCTGGATGCTAGCAGAAGAAGCTAATGTCTTGAACCAGCCCAAGTCAAAGAAAAAACGAGTTGTGTACCAATCACTTTTCTTGTCCCAACACACAGCACCGAGATAGTGGGACTCATTAAATCTGGATCGAAACCAAGCATTACGAGGGCGTACAAAGGAGAATTTGGACAGGATGAGTGTTGCACGTGTTGCACGTGTTGCATGTGTTGCATACCTTGGAAATGAGGATGAGCCCAACAAGCTCCTGGTTGAAGGTCCAACAGGCACCGGCCCCTGCGGGTATCCATCCTGCTTATGACTCTCTTTCGGCTGTCAATCTCAACAGTCTTCCAAGAAATGGACGGATTCGTTGCATGTGAAGGAGCAGTGCAGTAGCCATTCAGTAGCCACTGGAAGGAAGACTTGGGTTCATCAAGACACTTTGACCTTAAAGGATCTTGAAATAGCCAAACATAGCCAAGACCTTCACCTGAATCCAGCACGGGTTGTCCTTCAAGGACGACGGCCCTAGAGAGCATTGCCATAAGCTCCACGGCAGCGTTTTGGAGCAGAGGATACCAATAGATCCAATAGATTAGATGCTCTTGCATTGTACAAAATGCACAAAACAATGGTATCATTTGTACAGCTGATTGTACGGAGTTGTCAGACCTGTATATGGAATTCACGCTTTTATCCTCTGCAAGCTATGCTAATTCAATCTAATTCACCTGAAAAATTGGATCAAGACTTCATGGCATCCTATGGTTTCCCATACCTCAAGTCTTGTTATCATTTTTTGTCTACTTCTGTTGAAAGCAGTTGGGGGAAGTGGCAAGGCGTCCAGTTTGATGTGTACAACTGGAGTTCCAGTTGTGAGCCAAACATCTGACAGCCGTTGGAAGTGTCGTCTTTCTGCGAGCCGAGGTGGAAGCATCATCTATGCAATCTCCGCAGCTCCCTGGCGTAGAGATTTGTGGAGTCTAAACGGGAGCTTCATGCTATCACACCCTTTCCAGCTACTTTTGCTGTGTACTGCATCAAGATTTACAGAAATCACCAGAAGCATGTCATTTAAACTTTTCTGTCTTCGAGCTTTGTGACCAACCTGCAAACTTTTAAGTCCGAAAGCATTTTGATGCGAGCCTCTTGTCGTTTCAGACTTGGATATCATGGATCCGGTATTTATGTGCAGATGCGGGCCCTATTATAGCTACAGGGTACGCTTGTGTATCCTTGGCAAGGACCAGAAGCTGTACAAACAGCACCTCTCTAACCTCACCATTGCAAGCTGGTTGGCAGTTTCCACTGAGCCGAAGCTGAATTGGGGAATTCTTTGATGGCCCTGGACACCCTTTCCTCATGAGTTCTGACATGTTCTGACCAAAGCGGGCTTCGCGGCTGGGTTGATTGATGGTTAAATGGTTAATGACCAATTCACACCAATTCACACCATGTTGCCAGCTGGTTCGGTGTTTCTGAGCTCTTGAAGCGCAGGAAATTGTCAGGCCTTCTGACCTGGCTCTGTTTTCTTGTGCGGAATTTCACAGACCCAGATTTCTTTGGAAAGCTGGCGCACTTTCTTTTTTCTGTTTCTAGGTGCGAGCCAGCAACTCAAGGGCTTTGTCAGTGTTTTATATGTTTTAGAGTTGTCAAGTGCCTGACATCATGCTTTGTGTGGTTCTTCGGACGATCTCTTGTCTCAGGACCGTAGCTGGAGCCAAATTCTTCCATATCGATCGGAGCTCAGTCGTTTTTTCCAAAATGGCAATGGAAACAAAGTCTGAAGGCGACAAATTGGCAACTTGCAGTGCTTGCAACTTACTTTTCAGATCCTGGGCTTATCTTGGGCTTGAGATCCCCAGGCGACGCTCTGTACGGCCTCTGGGACGCAAGGAGCTGTCCAGTTTCTTTTCGGGTCAAGACAAGAGAGCCTTGTTGGACAAGAAAGGAAAATAGGACAAATAGATACAATAGGATGATATATGATAGAATTTATCCATATCTCTATGACCAGTCTGATAGGATGTCACAGCACTCTGTTTTGTACTAGTTCCATTGGCCAAAGAGCTGATGTTCCCACAGAATGTTGGAGCATCAGCTGTCCCAGCCTTGCCTCGATCCTTGCCCGCCTTTGTTGCCGTTAATTGAGGCATCTCTCAGAACAGCATCTTCAAAGCGCAGCCTGGCCGTGGAAATTGTGGGGTGGCGCTCTGCAGTATGGGGTATATTGGTTGGGATAATGTACTCTATCTGACTCTATCTGTGTACCACCTTGGGCGAGTCAGCGCTTGGTCTGGTCTCAGCTTGACAACTTCATGTCCACCTGCAAAGCTTCGCAGTACTGGAATTTCTGTGCCGAAATATCATCGCTCTAGAGGCTCCCCGTGCCAGCTGCAAACTGTGCAAGTAGTGCATAGGCCATGTCCCAGACGAAAAACTAAAGAGCAACAATAATAGAATATAATAGACATAATTACAGAATATTACAGACTCTTCATCCGCCACATTTTAAATTCTGCTTCCCTTTGCAAGAGGAACTTGCTTTAAAAAGCCGCCCCTGAGGAAGCACCAGTCATACCGAGCCAGACCAACCGGATCTGATCACTGGGAGGGCTTTGAATTTCACCTAGGACCGGAGGCAACATGACTGAGCGGTCTCCTGCCGCCTGGGGAGAACAATGGAAGCAGCTAGCCATTGGTGATAGTGGCTTCTCGGTCAGCATCGGAGTTCACAGAATTTTCTCGGTCAGTTCAGTTTTTGACAATTTTTGAAGACAAAGGTGAGCTCCTGAAGTTAGGAAGCAGGACAGCTCGATGAGTTAACTGCTTCCCAACGTTAAAAAAACACTGTCCGGTGGGCTATGCGTGCGGATTGGACTATGATACTATGGTCCTTGTCGGTGCTCTGATTCCAGCAGAAACAACTCTGAAGACCAGTGGGGGCAAATCTGCGACAGCTTGATAACACGGATGAAGCATTGAGTTGAAAATCGACTGCAGGTTAAAAAAAACAAAGCACAAGCAGGAATGCGGAATGCAGATATTTGTACTCTGCGGAAACAGGGGAGCCGATGTCAAATGTCAAGGGAGAGTAGCTGAGTAGCCTTGAACCTTGCTGGAATTCAATCAGATGCAGCACTGAGGTGAAGGAACCGTGTATGGTCTCAGCGACTTGTTTGCATGGAACCATGGGACCAAGACCAGTTGCTAAAGCAGCCAGATAGGTCCTGGGTGCCGATACTTGTCAAATTTGGATTCCTGGGAAGTGCAGCTGTATTGGTTGCGCTCCACAAAAGTCTTGAGGTCCTTTTGCCCATCGGCAGTTGCCTATTGAACATGGCACCTCCGCGGGAGTTGAAAACATTTTTTTTGCAAGATGAGTCAGATGAGGCACCGAGGGGAAGCTCTACCAGCAAGCCTTGATCGGGATGTCAACTGAAACCTCCTGGCAGCAAGCCTCTGAACGCGCCTTCCTGCAAGCCACAACCTGAGAAAACCTTTAGCAGTCACTCTTCCACTGAAACTGATGAACTCAGTGCTGGGTGTGGTCTCTTCTGCATCGATATTTCAGAACCGAAACGGAAGAGAACACCGCCCCATATTGGGAATCCTAGAAAGATTCACCACAGAATGCCCTGGGCAATATGTGTTCCAAGTTTCTGGCCATCCCAGACTTGGAAGAATGGAATGCTTTGTCTCTGAGGTTGCTGCGTCCGGTGGTAAAATTTATGGATGCTTGGCTTGGGATTGGTTGAATGGACACTCCTAAGATTTGGTTAAGTATGGCGGCTAAGTACTTTCATTTCCCTGGCCACTAGCTGACCGCTGACCACATGTGGTCAACTTATGTTGCATTCCCAAACTACAGTATTGAGCCCCTGACTTGGTTTCCCCATCGAATCAGAGCAGTTTTAGCTGTTTTTAGGCCCCAAATTGCAATGTCATCAATGTCAAACCCATGTCAACTCTAAACCTTCGGTTTGTGTGCGAAGTCACTTTAGCCTAGCGGGCCTAGCAGTTTCCAAATCAAGGACATCCCGGTCTCAACACGTGGTTGTGAGGTACCACCCAATGAAGATCCCTTGTTGATTGTTTCGGACGGGCTGTGAGGTCAGTGCATGTGAAAGAAGCTATTTTGTCTTGTCAAAAGCGTTTTCAGTCCAACCTCAGGAGTTAGCACTGACAACCGGATCTACATGCAATCAGAAGGAGCTTCAAGCTCTAGTGCCTTGGAAAGGTCAATCTTTCTGTCGATGCTTCCCTCTCTCCCTTGACAAAGCAGCCTTGAATTTGGCCGGTTAAGCTGATTGAGTCCTTGATTGCTGAGGTAGCTGGTCTCAAGCAGCCTCTGGTTCTACCTGGACTTCAGTTCCTCAAATTGCAATGGGATTCTGTACTGGTGAATGCGTGAAACGCACCCCCGAAAGCCAACCATCAGCTTGCACGTAACCGTGGGCCACCAACACGAATAGATCTATGATCTTTCCTCTAAGTGTCTATAAGCTTCAAATTAAAGGTCATACCAGGTGATGATGGGAGCAAGCTTGGGCTTGCCTCTCATCCAGGCCAACTACCTCTTTCAAACGATACCGCGCCATGCCACACCCAGATTTCAACATGGAACCAGAATTGACTGTTCAATATGACGTTCTATGATCAATAGACTATCTTTGTTCAACTCACTTCTACCTACCAGCTGTTGCCAGCAGGTTCTGCTGAGTGGTGGTATGCTCTACGCCTTGTCAGCCGACGAAAAACTCAGTCGACGGGCTGTGGATGGATCCATGAACAGCTGGACAACTGCATTTGATCAAGGAGTCCTGGGTCAGTCGATGAAAGATTTCCCGGTGCATTTGGGGCCGTGAGGGGACTGATCAATGTGCATCTTGGAGATAATAGTCCAAAAAACCCACATGGTCAGAGCTTTCTCGTTTGAGCACCAGAAGACTTGCCATTGCCGACAAACTGGCACATGTTGCTCACCAACAATCCTTTCATTATCTCGTCTTTGGCATGCCCTGCTACGGAAGCATGGGTGCATGAAGCACTTGAAGCGCGCAAAGACCATCCGCGCCAATGCCCATGCATGCCCGATTACCAGGGTTAGTTTTTTGTACATCTAATTAAACATTTCTTTTGCATGCCAGCAAGGATCACCCTTTCATGCGACGAATGGAAAAAAACATCGTCCGGTCATCCCGTAGTCATCCCATAGTGTCGTGCCCTCCATCGCGCCAGCGACCCGGAGGATTCACGAGCTTTGCAATTCAACGGGCTGCGTACACGCTGTACTCCCTGGCCATTCCCGCCAGTTCTGCAGGCTGGTGCCGTGCAAAAGATCGTTGATAAAACTGATAAAAGGCAACATCCAAGTCCAAACAACACATTCCATTCCATCCACAACAAGATTCCCTAAACAACGGATCTTTGTGACTTTTCGCCTTGTCGTTTTTGGAGTGAATTGATAAATCAGATACGGTAGGGTGTTGTCAGCATGCCATCAACAGAACCTGATGAGTAGTTCAATGTCCAACAAGTCCAAAATTTTGTCATGGTTGAAATTCTGAAGGCAAAAGCCGGTGTTGCTAGATGGACATTCATGGATTCATTCATGGATTTTTTTGTTTCTGTCTAGGGAATGTCATAGATAAATAGTTACTGTACCTTCTGCCACACTGAGCTGTCAGGCTGGTGCATAGAGGAGATGCGTTTCTTTGATCCCACAGGTACCTTGAAGATAACCCAGTGCAATGTCGAGATTGAAAGGGTACGAAATCGATCTCGAAAACGGAGTAAATCTTCGATTGGGCCAACCTGTGCTGACTTGCCTGAAGGAGTTCTGCCATTCATTTTTTTTGACTTTGAAAGGCTGTTCATGATCAAAGAGAGGTGTAGTATTAGTATTAGTATCTGTCTGTACCAACATTGGATACATTGAGAACCACAATCCCTTATATGTCTTTTCTGATCTTTTATGCCAGGTGGCCTCCTCTCTCCACTTCGTGGCACTGGAGCACGCAGCTTCAGGCCAATCGGATCCGATCTGTCGCAGTGCATCCGGGTGCCTGGGAGGTTAGAGCTGGTAGAGGGTCTAATAGGTGAGCACAGTTTGTTGAAGTGCGTCACAGCAGGATTCTGCTGAAGATTCTGAGCTCTTCGGCGCCCGGATTCGTTGTGCAGATTTGGCTCAGCAGGGTGTGGAGAGGCTCCAAAGCAGAGCCGAAATTGATCAAAAAATGTTTCGAGGCCTCGTTGCCAGGAAGCTCCACAAGCGAGTGCTTTCACCAGCTGACCTGACTTTCTTTCAAAAGCGCTTTGCCAGTGGTGAAGGTTTGGTTTCAATTCACAGCCTTGCAGTGTACATACATGAGCAAATCAATGGTACTTTTGAGGACATCTTCCATCAACTTTCTAAACGAGTTGACCTCTTGGAGTACCCAAACAATGGATCTTCTACCCAGGTGACCTTGGAGGATGCACGGGTGATTGTCGAAGATATTGGTGCGCATGCAGATTATTTGCCGAAATTCCTCGAAGATGACAAACATCGGGACAAATCTGTCGGTTTCCGCACAGAGCCGGAAGCATTTGAAAGCTCGATTGACGGATTGGATTGCCTTCCCCAGTCTGCTTGTGTGCCCACAGCAGAACTGCTTGAAAATTCGCGACGGCAGGCCGTGGGTATTTGGTACAAACGCCATGCTGACGGGGGCTATCTGGTGTACTCGCAGACAAACATGACAGACGTATATCGTTTGACTGCCAAGTACCTGAGACGCCACCCAGTTGATAAACAGTTCAACAGGTGGTACCAGAAAACAAGAGCGAAGGTTGGATGGCGTGCGCTGGGCCATGCGCAGGTCAATCCCCAACAGTCTGGTACAATGTCACGGATGAAGACCCAGCTATCATCACGAAACACCTGTCCAAGTATCACTGCATTGGGTATTGTCACGCTGCCCGCAAGCAGCAAGCTAAAGGATAATGTCGCGAACGCATGACAACATCAGGGTGTGGCGGAGGTTTCAAGTGAGTTAAGGTCTAAAGACAACCATGACCTGCTTCCTGAAGTCTCACTCTTTTCATTTAAGTGGCCAGCTCCCCCATGTGGGTCTGGGTCAGGATGAGTCAAGGCACTGAAATCGATCTTGCTTGGAGAGGGTTTCACAAAGTCATCACCGTGTGCAACAGCAATGTAGAGAAAATCAGCTGGATAAGTGGCTGTGGCAGCAAGGTTTAGCAAATTAGCAATCTCTTGATGTCAACATCAGACTTATAATTCGACACTACGTCGTAGACTTGGCAATGTACTTCAGGCTTGTGAATATCCGAAAGACAAGCTTTTTTTTTCTGTGTCTACTCCTTAATGGCACCCTTTTGCGATTGAAGGCGTCCAACGTTGTGCGGGAATTCTCGAGGGGCTTTGCAGCATCTTGGCGGGTACTTGAGTGAAGTTTGCAACTTTTGCCTTCAACTTTGATGATCCCAATATGTTTGAGCTTGTTAGAGCCTGAGGTATCAGTTCACGGAGCCAACAGTGGTGGACACGTACTATCTTCAGGGTGGCAAGACTTCCACTGGCACCATGGAAGTGGACTGGGTTTTGCAAGGACTGGATTTCTGAATGTTTTTGCTTGAGATGTGACGACGTATTTGATGTATCTGCCTTTGGATGGCGAGAACATGAACAGGCTTGCTTTTTGTCTGCTGCTTTCAGCAAGAAGTCAATACTCACTTGACAATGCTCAGTGGAGTGTGGCTAACGCAGGAAAGATTGAAGTCATCTAGGCACCCAAAAATCATGATTTCAGCAAACTTGATAGATCTTTTTTGCTGCAGGAAGTCTCGATGGTTCTAAATGGATCAGTCTGGATGAGCAGAATGACATGCCGGCCAGTGGGGACATGAAGGGCTTCAAAGTCTTGAACTTCGGATTTCGCCGAGTCTATTTTTCAGTTTTTTCACCTCCTGTCCTCCTCGCAATCCGTTTCTTTCATCGTTTTCGGGTGCGAGGGAGATAGCAATCTGAGCTTCCCATGCGCGAAAGTCACTGTCCTGGTCCCAAACATGGGTATACGATGGTATACGGTGTACAGTTTCCATTACTGTATCTCCCGTACCTTGTGTTCTACCATTGCGTCGACATTCTTTGTACTCGCTTCAGAAGTGATCGTTCCAAAACCTGAAGCCCACCATCTGACCTGTACGCATTCTTTGTCAGACTTTTTAGCTTAGTTAAAGATAGTCAGAGTATCATTTTGCACTATTTACAGTAAACTGAAAACCGCTTCAACTCATTTCCTTAACAGTGCTTGAACAGGTTTATCGAGGGGATCATCTGAGGTCGCAGGTCTGCGATCAATCAGATGCCGAAGAGCAACAGAACTTGTGAAACCTTGCCCAGAGGACTGAGCAGAACAAGTGCAACTTTCGTCTCAGAATGTATTAGAGATCGGTTGGAGGATCAACTTTCACCAGCCCTCAGTGCAACTCTCAGTGGCCTGGAAGGACTGCACCTTCTCAGATTGGAGCGATTGGAGCTGCACTAAATGCGCCACCAGCTCAACGCGAAACAGGCAACCGTGGGAAATGGACAATCGTTCACCTCAAACAGTCAGGCACATTTAACATCATTTAATATCAACCTAGGGGGCCGTTTTCTCTGACTTTCAAATTATGTTCCTGGCGCCAATATCACTCTGGCCGCCTGGCCCTTTCTATGCTCTCTTGGCCGTTGACCTCTTCAGGACTATATTGTCAGAAGCGAAGCATGGTGGCATATGTGACGATGTACAGCAAACAGGTATCTTGCCTTGAATAAGCAGAGTAAGGATGAGTAAGGTACGAAGTTGCATTTTGGTTCCAGAGTCTAGGCGAGCAGAAGACATTTTTTTAAAGTTTCTTATCCAGTGAATTTGCTGCCGATTGTGCGTTGTGGGCTTTCTGTGGGAAAGGGTAATGTTTTCAATGCCTGGCTTCCGCCGACCACTCCAGGACATCGATGCGACCCGAGCACGTGCCCAGTGGATTGCGCCTACAACGACTGGTCTATGTGGACAAGCTGCCCAGTAACCTGTGGCGACTTGCCAAGCATCCAACGGTGGACTTTCTTTACTGGTGTTTCCACACACAATGCATAAATATGATCTAGAAATATCTAGAATCTAAAACAATATACATGTACATATTTTCTGTTTTTATTGGGTTTCACTGGATATACTCGTTGTGCATGGCTCAAGAAACAAGCGCGCTAGTGTTGGTTACTTTTGGCTAGGTGACCTGTAAAACAGGTTATCAGCCGTAAGCTAATTTCTTCCTTGTAGGAATGTCTGCCCCCTCGGGTTCTTCCACCGAGGGCACCGGGCGTGTAGATACCTCTGATGCAGCCATGGCTAACCCGGGGACATTACCTATCAGCAACTCACCTTTCTCATATGACATCAGCACCCCACCAAGCTCCGATAAATCCAGAAGCTTAAGGGACCGACGCCACCTTCCACATTTGAGTAACGCAGTTGTGCCTTCTCATGTGGGATTCAGTCACCGTGGTCTTGTTCCCCAAGCCGCTCGGGAGGGTGGGCCACCGACTCGCCAATTGAACCAGATGAATGTCCATAATACGTTTCAACACAATGTTCATATTGACAATCCTCAAGTGAATTTTGTCGAGCAGAATTTGCACCTTCATGCACATGATCCTGCTATGACAAGCCTTGTGGAAACAACGGCCGAACTCCGTCATCGTGAAGTATTGGCCCAGGCCGAAGCCCACGCTGAGGCCGTCCACACGGCAAAGACTGAGGAATTGGTGGAAGCATTGCGAGTCCGTGAGGGCATTGAAAGTCAGAGGGCCTTAGATGCAATGATGTCCAAAGAACAAGAAGTATTGAGAATGGGAGCACAGTATAGGGAGAACTTACAGCATGAGGCGCACGAACACGTAAGGTTCCGTGAAGCTCAGATGAATGAGAAAATTCAGGCATATCAGCGTGTCATTGATGCTAACCATCGACAATCACTATCAAGTAAGGAGCAAGAGATCCTTGAATTGAGAAGAGCAGCTGAGGAAGAGAGAAGGGTTCAGAATGAACGCATTACACAGCTTGAACACATGGTACAAGCCCAGATGCAACATAATCTGAAACTGCAAAGTATGCTCGATTCCCAATTTGCTCAGGTTCGTCCAAATCCTATTGTCGAGACTGCCGCCATGACTATGACAGCCGGAACCCATACATCAACGGAGATTCCAAATTTCGAGTTTGTTCCACCGACCCGCAAGGCTGCACCTGCAGCACCTCCAACCAATGTAGCCCGACCTCCAATTGCAAGAATGCCGATTAACTTTACTTCCCCTGGCACTGAAACTTATGAAAAGGATGGTATTGAGATTATTTATCATGATCCATCATATCGAGCCCCAGTGCAAGTGAAGAAGGAGTCGGATGTTGCAAGGTCTTCCGCTGAGGAACGCCCTTCGGGAGGAGAGGCCAATAATCGACGCCGAGATAACCATCCCATGGATAGTGTCAATTCCCCTGCGCCGACCAATCAATATGCCCCGACCGAACTAGGCCCAGATGAGATGGAGTACTTCGAGCCGGGGGGCGATGATGCGCCTGGTGGAAACGATCCAGGGGATGGAGGAGATGGCAACGGAGGGAACGGGGGAGGTGGACCACCATCACCACCTGATCCAATCGATAAACCTGAAGGGGATAAGAACCGTAAGGCACCCAGAAAAACTAGGGCCGGTCCCAATCCTCCTGACGGTGGGGATGACGGTGATGATGATCCCGATGATGATAATGATGAGAAGTTCAGGCGAAGGATGATCAAGTTTCTAGGTGGCTACATTGATCCAAGGCATGATGACAAACCCAAGGTCAAGGAAGCTGACACCATCAAGATCCCAGCATTCCCATTGGCAGAAACCTATCGCAATTGGAGAATTAAGACCAGAGAAGCAGTTGTAGCAGCATCAACCGATCCCGATAGTGCTTTCAAGTGGATTAGTGATTCTTGGAAAGAAGAACAGACCCTTGAAGCGCTCCGGAAGGTTGCGCCGTTTGCGACACTTGATGCAAAGTTACTTTCTGCACTCACCAATATTATCACCGGTGACTTCGCCCGCAAGGTAGATACCTTCAAAGAGACTGAAGCCACCGCTGGACGGATTGTAAGAGGGAGACAAGTGTTGTTCATGTTGCATGACCACTTTAGTACCAACATCAAGCACGGAGCTACTTATGCCCTTCAAGATTTGTTCAGTGTTCAATTGCGTGGGGAGAATTTGAAGTCTTTCATTTCGAACTGGGATCAAGTGTTGGCTGGTATCGTCCAGACTCCTGATGAAAGTGTATTGGAGACACTCTTCTACAAACAAGTGAAGAATTGTAAGGCCATCCAACATGACATGAATGAGTATCATAGAGCTGATGAAGGAACCGAAAAACGGAACTACAGTTTCCTTGTTTCTGCCGTGCGACGCCACCTTGACCGTGAGAGGTTGGAGGCAAATCGTGATCGAGTTGCCAAAGGTCTTTCGGGTTCCGGTCGTCCCTCCGCTCCCGCAGTCGAGGGCAAGACAGGATTCATCCCCAAGGGGTATTGTGTGGCATGGAATAAGGGAGGCTGTAGCAAGGACAACTGTACTTACAAGCATGAAGTCCCCAAGCCACGCGATAGAAGTCGCAAACCCAGCAAAACCAGAGGTCGCTCAAATGAACGTTCTGGTTCTCCCAGACCAAAGGGGAAAGGTAAGAAAATTTGCAAGTTTTGGAAACAGGGACGTTGCGATAGAGGAGCTGATTGCAAATTCCTTCATGAGGGTTCAGTGGGAAAACCAAGACAAGCTACTCCTGCCCGTTCGGCCAGTAGCGAAAACAAAAATAAAAAGAAGAATCCCAAGAACCCGAAAAGGAAGGGATCCCGAAGCTCTAGCCGCTCTAAGAGCCCCAAGAGCCCGAAGTCCCCGAAGTCTAAAGGATCCGGGGCCAGTTCATCTAAGCCGTCTCCTGCCGCAGTTTGTCTTGTTGCATCCATGCTTGCATCCGTGTCTCAGGCATTTTGTATCCCTCAACCAAGAGTATTTTGTCCATCGATTCGTTTTGATGATTCACCGGACGTATCTCATGTTAAAGTCCGAGGGAACTTGAGGCCAATTGGAAACGCAGTCACCAAGGATAAGGTTACCTTTCCATGGGGACATCAGTTTGAAGTTGATCAACTTGCTGTGAATGATGCCGCTTTGACCGGTACCATGTTGGCAGGATCTGTTTCCAATTGTCTTCGGGGAATAGAATGCAAATGTGCCTATTTATGTGACACAGATTTTGGTTGCAATGAATGTATCCCAAAGGGAATCAAAGCCACCCCTGCGGAATGTAGAGAAGACGTGAAGGGAGCGATCAACCTCGAACTTGACTGGATTGCAGATACGGGGAGTGCTCAAGATCTTGTCAATGATAGCGAATTGCCAGATGACTATGGATACTACTCCAACAATCCCATTCGCATGATTACTGCCAATGGTGAAAGTTCGTCATCGAAACAAGGAAAAGTATTTGTTCCAAAGTTAGGCAAGACCATTGACCCATATCTTGTTCAAAGCTCACCTCCTGTCATTTCAGTCGGGATGAGATGCATTGATGATGGTTACGACTTCATATGGAGAGGCTCCAAAGGTGAACCTCCGTACATGGTCAAACCAAATGGGGAACGCATTGAGTTAGTTGTCAGAGATTACGTACCCTACTTTGCAAACAATTCAAAGACGATTTCTACTCCATCAACTCAGCCTAGACCAAGCATTGCCACCCCGGCATCAGATGAAGCTCGACAATCTCCGGAGCCCGATGGGGACATTGAAATCATTGGTGATGACCCCATGGGTATCAATGTTGATTTACCGGAGCCCCAGCCCTTGGAGGCTGAGGAGGTTGATGTTCCTGATGCCGACCGGGAGGTTGAGCCGCCTGTGGAAGGATCCAAGGGTAGCAGTAGTAACGTCCATGATGATGGCGCTCACAAGAGGTCACTAGGGGAGAAGGATTTGAAAGAAGAAGCTAAGTCTATTCGACATATGCTGACTCACATCCCTAAGAACCCTTTTTGTGACATATGCACCAGAGCTAAGATGTTCAAGCCACCCTCAAGAGCCGTAGGCGGATCAACCAAAGTCAGAGCTGAGAAATTTGGTGACCACATTACTGCTGATTTTATTGTCACCAGAGATGAAGATGAGTTGGGGATCGATGATGAGAAAAGTGCACTCGTCGTGAAGGACATAGCTACAGGATTTATGTATGTCTACCCCAATGCCAGACGAACCACCAATGCTGCTATCTTGGCAATTAAACATTTTGTTGGACATGAAGATAAGATAGGAGTCTTCTACAGTGACAATGCACCTGAGTTAATCTCAGCAATGAAAATCCTTCAGTGCCGTCATGTCTTAAGTAGGGACTACATATCCAAGTCCAACGCCCAAGCCGAGAGAGCAGTCCGGTCAGTTCTTGAAGGCACTCGTGTCAATCTGCTCCAAGCAGGTCTGAATCATTGGCACTGGCCACATGCTGCCCGACATTGGTGCTTCATGCAGAATGTCATTGCAACGGGGGGGGACAAATCACCATGGGAATTACGTTTTGGATCGAGATTTGATGGTCCCCTCATTCCTTTTGGCTGTCTTATCGACTATTGGAATGGTCCGAGAAAGAAGAACAAAGAGGGACTTCGCTTCGACCCAACATCGAGCCCTGGTTTATTCCTTGGCTATGCCATTCACCCCGAATTCATGTGGAGAAAAGAATTCATGGTTGTACCTACAAAGGATCTTATTGAAAATGAATCCAATGGTACTGCATCAATCTTGCGGGTAATCAAGATCAACAAACCGAGTGACACGCAATTCCCTCTCCAAGGCCGAACGACTTTTGGGAAAGATGACCCGGGACTTTCCGAAGCTCTGGGGAACCAAGAGCCGGCTTTGGAGGATCAGGATGCAAAAATGGATGATGATGACGAGGAATCCCAGGAAGAAAGTTTCCAACTATCTACTGCCCATGCTGTCCATGATGAAACATGGCTACCTTTCATGAGACATATAAAAGACCGAGAGGGATGGTACGAATATGCTGATTGTCACGTCAACGTGAGAAGAGATTGTGATCATTACATTTCTCCCAACAGCAAGATTTCGACTGAAGAATATCCCTATCGGACAACATGCCATAGGAAGGACGATGCCTGGTTCATCTTAGATCAAAACTTCATCCTCTGGCCAAAATACGAGGCCTGGAACGAGACCATCGCTCCATGTGAGGTCATGCTCACGATCTTCCATAAGGACATCATTGACCTTCGCGAGAGGACGGAGCCGGAAATTACAGTAGATGAAGCTATCCCTGGGGATGATCCGAAGGATAAGGATCTAATCGAAGTCATCAATCCTTCCACCGGTGATGTTGAGAAAATAAGAAGAGATGACCCCCAGTATTATAGTGCAGATGGATTCAAAACAAGAAGGTACAAGGGATCAAGTAAACCAATGGACATCCCATCATTTGTTTGGCAGTCCATGTCTGTAAAAGCCAGAAGAGAAGCAATCAGAGAAGAACAAATGAAGTTAGCCAGAGATGGAGCTGAGAAGAAACGAGCCGTTAGAGCCGAACAAGAACTTGCAAGACTTGAGAAATCCAAGAAGGGTGTTGCAAGTATCATTAATCAACTCCATCATGCATATCACTCAGAGGATGATTTTCCAACCATGCCAACTTGTAAGTATTCCCAAGATAGGCATCGGGTTAAGTGCGCCCGGGTTAGTATAATGAGCGGGGAAAAGATCATCAACACCCTTGTGGCCCGGCCAGTAAACAAGAAGGAGATAAGGTCCAACCCTAAAGCTCAGGAATCTCTTGACATCGAGTGGAATAAGCTCGTCAAGAAAACTGCCTGGTTGTACGATACCGTACAAGAGTGGAGCGTAGTCTCCGATGGTGCCAAAAAGAAAGGGAAGAAAGTACATGCTGGAAAGGTGTTTGAAATTTGTGTTGAAAAAGGTAGTGAACTTCCAGTGGGTCACAAGCTTAGGAAATTTAAGGGTAGAACGGTGTTCCAGGGCAACAATGTCCGTGATGAGAACGCTGATGTTGCTCTTTTCTCCGAGCTAGGCTCATCGCCTGCAACCATGGAGGCTGGTAAAGCTGTGGATGCATATGGTTCTCAACCCGGACACATAACTCAACAGAATGACGGTGTCCAAGCATATACTCAAGCACTAATGGAAGGGATTGAAACCTGGGTGGAACTTCCAGTTGATAGATGGCCCAAACATTGGGTAGGCAAGTATAGACGCCCCGTTGTACTCCTTCGCATTGCCTTATATGGTCACCCTGACTCGGGGGGACTTTGGGAAATTCACTGCGAAAGGATGCTCATAGCGGTGGGGTTCATAATGCCTGACCCGGAAGGGTGGCCATCAGTGTTCTTTCATCCTGAATTGAAGCTCCTCTTGGTAGTGTATGTAGATGACTTCAAAATGTCAGGTCCTAAAGAGTCGATGCCGAAAGGATGGGAGTTAGTTGGATCCAGAATCGATATGGATGTCCCCACTGACATTGGTCGATATCTTGGATGTGATCATGTTCAAGAACTTCAAGTTAAGCTGACGGTTCATGATCACCCTTTCGCTCACCTCTTCGACAAGTCCCTTCCTGATCCCGCCGCCAAGGAGGCCGCAGCAGCGGAGAGGACTCAGGACTTTTGGGAAGTTGACGCATCCAAAGGAGTCTACATCAGACATCACTGTCAACCAAGAAAGGGATTCTATGTTCCAGATGAAGAAATCATAACTGCATGTAACTTGACCGATGTTAGGTTTACTGACTTTGTGCAAAGCACGTCGGAAGACGATGCCGTTTCTGAATGGGACAAGTACCTTGATGAAACGGGGGGCTATGCACAAGGGAAGAGAAAGCCTGCATTATGGGTAGGTGCCACTTACCTATTCACCAAGACTTGCAAAGATCCCAAAATTGCAGTTGCATCAATTAAAAGAGATAAAAACGATGCCAAGAAGAAAGCAAGAGCTCAAGGTTTCAGATACATGGACCAATTGTTCAAAGATCAACCTTGTATGTCCAAGCCAGTGAATGTAATGACATATGACATGCAACCCTTTTTGCAATCATGTATTGACCGATACCAGTCACTTGCCGGTAAAGACGCCAAACCCCTTAAGCAGGTATCCACTCCTTTTCATGAAGAGAGGATTGCAAGACCTCTGGAAGGGGAGTCCGAGCCGAAGGGTGCACTTGCTCCAATAGCTGCAAGGGTTTTGATGAAGATCCTATTTGCCGCCCGTATGGCAAGATATGACTTGCTTAGAGCCGTGCAAGGACTTGCAGCTAGAGTAACAAAATGGTCAGTAGATTGCGATAAGGCATTGCATAGATTAATTTGTTACATACATTCTACATTGGATCAAAAGCTCAAAGCCTTCGTTGGCGATCGAATTCAAGAGTGCAAACTTTGGTGTTTTGCCGACGCCGATCATGCCGGTGAGTACGACAACAAAAGTACTACTGGATGTTTCTTAGTCCTAATAGGTCCCAATACTTATTTCCCACTCACTGCATTCTCTAAGAAGCAAACATCAGTGTCAGTTTCTAGCACTGAAGCCGAAGTAGTTGCTGCAAACATTTCCCTCCGCGCTGTAGGACTGCCTTCATCCGGTTTATGGGCCTACCTCCAGAACGCGGGGGGGGGATCAAGCACTCCGGGAGGTTTGCCAAGAGAAAGTATCAAGACCCAACCTGAGGGTAACGGTGAGTACTGGGAGTTTTTACGAGATAGGAGATTGCTTGTCCGTGTTCATCCCAAGAACAGGGCCCACCTTTTCAATCCGACTGAGTCCAAGACCATTCCAATCCCAATCAAGCGCATTGGATATGCCAGAACAACCATTTTTATTTCTTCAGGAATGATGGACTTCATCCAGGACAATTGGAAAAGACGTGGAACAAGACCTGTTGATAAACAATGGACCGGAAAGACCTTCTTCCGTGTTTTTGGACCCTATGATAGTGATTATGAAGTTGAATCATCGGAAGTTCGGGAAGCACTTACTGATTTTGAATTTGTAGGGCAAGAGAAAATGGGTGATTACATGGTGTCACTCTTCCCTCCCAAGAGCATCCGTGGAATCTTCGTCGAAGACAACCAAGCCACCATCAGAATCTTGGAGAACGGTAAGTCACCATCGTTTCGTCATACAGACAAAACCCAACGGATCAACTTGTCATGGTTATCAGAGCAGTATAAGAGGGGATGGTATGATTTGACATATGGACCATCTAAAATGCAGGTTGCAGACATCTTGACTAAGCCTTTCACTAATGCAGAGAAATGGCGATTTGCACTGGCCCTCATGTCCCACGTAGCACCCAAGAGTAGTAAGGCCAGCTCATCCGGTTCTAATCGTGCAGCGACTGGTACCCCACGGCCCAAGGCTATGGCATCCCAGCCTGAACCCCAATCGTTTGCTAGTGGAAATTTGCTGCAGTCCCATGTCCAAGTTGAGTGATGTTTCCAGAGAAGCCGCCGTTGGATGTAGAGTGATTCAGTTTACCGAGAAGCATAGTCTGTTGGACGAAGATTATCAACTGTATGTTGCAAGCATTGTGAACGATTTTCCAGTGTCCAAAGATGTCCTTTTGTGGCTGAGCCTCCCTTGCACGGGGGGCACATCGTGGTCTCATGTGAACTTGAAAATCCCAAGTGCCGCTAAGAAGGTCATGAAACATGTCAAGACTATGAAAAAGTTATGGAAAGCTTTTGAAAGATTTGTTCATCGGCTAACCAGAGACTTTGAAGTTGCAATTGAATGGCCTCAAAATTGTCGGTACTGGAAGTTCCCGAGAGTACTCAAGTTTATCCATGAATTCTCCTTGAAGAGATATGATTTCCATGGATGTATGCTCGGCACAAAAGACCACGAAGGGATTCCTATCAAAAAGCCCTGGACTGTCGCTACTACAGTTGATGAAATTGGTTTGGAATTGTCACAAGATCAATGCGACGAGTCACATGACCACGTGCAAGGGAGAGGCAAGCCACTTAAAGAAACTGAAAGTTACTCATACCTTTTCACAGATTGTGTGCACAAAGCTTTTGACCGGGCAGCTCAATCTGCTCGAACATTCGCGTGTGCTTTGATCGCCGTCTCCGACCTGCCTGTCTTTGCCGTGATGTTGGACGCTTCTTCCGCTTCGGTGTCTCTTCCTCCTCATGTGACGGAAGCAGCTCAAGCTGGGGTACGTCTTCCGGAAGGTCGGCCAGGTTCGGAACATGCCAATTAAGCGCCAGGATGCGAACTTCCAGGTGGAGCAGATCGCTCCGGAGTATCGCTTGACGATCTATGAGAGGATTCTCCAATGGGAAAAGAAACTGGCTACAATTCGAGGCTCATGTGTGGCATGCATCTTTCCTGATGGCTATGAGGGTGCAAACAAGATTGGAAGTGGGCAAATCCCGATTGGTGACGTGATTGATGGTCTCGTCGGGAAGGACACCAACGAAACGCAGAGGACCTACTGTGACATTGTCGACTTGGTGAAGGACATCCCTGCTGCTTTGTTTGGTGCCGTTGAATGCCCACCGGAAGGTGAGGCCGACTTGATCATTGTTGGTGACTCATCTTTCGCACTTGTGGCCAACCACGACAACCCTGTGCTCTGCTCCAGGCTTTCCTTTGGTGAACTGCTACAGAGCAAGGAGTATGCCATTGGCCAGATCAGGTCCGTTTACCCAGGACTGAAATGGGGTAAGGGCCTCAGCGCCATCAATCACCAGATCTGGGAGTTGATTGAGAAGGTCGAACGAGAAAATCGCCTTCTTGACAGAGCAACACTCCCGATCATGGTCGTCGTCGGATGGGCGGGGAACGATGTGCACGGGGACTTTGGATACCAAGGGTGTACATGGATTCACCAATCCAATCTCACAAAATCAGAAGCCGACCGGAAGGTCGCTGCCGAGTATGTCGACAAGCAGTACAAGAAGGTGCAGCGATCACTGGAAGGACTGGTTGAGATTTCCAAGGACCCCCGTGTCATGTCTGTGCAAGTCATCGGGAACGGTGACCATTCCGGATACTCATTGCCGCCATCTTACAACCGTGAGATGGGCAAGCACATCAATTGGCTGGCAGAGCGTGGCATCCAATGTGTGAACTCCACTATGCTCGCTCAGGGTGGGAAATACGACAACTACCACCTGCACGACCACCAATTTAACCGGAAACTGGTTTATCGTTTCTTGAGAGGAGCCATCACCTTCCACCTCAAATATGTTGAGCTCATGTCGAAGCAGGACGATCTCAAGTACTTTGTGAAGGAGTTCATCAGCAACGAGCAAGATCGTGTGGCCGCGGTCCATCTCTTCCCCACGATGGTTCAATTTCGTTTGGCTTTGCTCGGCGCTCAAGAAGTCATGGAAGCCGTCTCCACCGAGAAGAAAACGGCAACCCCTGCCCAGGTCTTCGACGAGGCAGATGAGGAGATCCTCATGTGGGTCCATGCAGGAATTCTTGAGGCCAATGAGGAAGCCACCCGGGAGGGAAGGCCGATGCCCACTGCTTTCACTGATGAAGAGATCAGCTCCATCGTCCCAATTGACCCTACGAAACCGAGGAAGTCAGGGCCCGACAACACCTTCAAGAAGATTTGAATCAGGCCGTGGCTGATGGTTTCTCAACTACAACCATTGAGTCGATCGAGATCAATCCGGAGAACACCGATGTCGATGATGATGTTGAAGTTGTTCCCGAGTTTGATGAGTGGGACGTGATCCTGGATGAGAAGATCATTGTCAATCCCCATGACGAGAAGGCCAAGGAAGATGAAATCTCGGAGGAAAGAGCCAAGGAGGTTGCAGATCTCAACAAGATCATCGAGATCACATCCACTGAGGCAAAGCCTTCGGGAACGTCGGCCGATGACCCTGCTGCTGCAAAAGATGCACCCGCAAAGACTGACCAAGGAGGGGAAGACATGACTTCATCGAGGATTTCAACATGGAGTGTGGCTGGTGGTGAAGAATCCAAGCCCAGCGACATGACTTCTTCAAGGATCTCAACTTGGACCGAGGTTGGTGGATCTGAAGCCACTGCCATGGACGTTGACTCGGAGAAGAAGGAAGGTGCTGATGCTGCCCGGGAGGGTGTGCCGACTGATGCTGTAGTTCCTGAGGCTTCTGCTTCTTCCGAACAGCCTGCTGACAAGACTGCCATTGTCGACTTGACCAAGACCGAGAAGAAGGTGGAGGTTGACAAGCCAGTTGGAAAGCCGGCCGAAAAGAAAATGCCGAAGAGTGAAAAGCAAAAGGCACCAGAGTCAAAAGCGCAGCCCAGACAGAAAGCGCCGCGACTCAGTGTCGAAGCTGATGCAGCCCTTCGCAAGTTGGAAGAAGCGACGGAACGCCAAGAGGGATCAGTATGGTTGGACCCCAATGACATGATCAACAGGATTCCCTTAAGGAGTATTGCGGCCAAGGGCGACTGAGATTTCTTTCCACAAAGTTATCTTATGTTCTCCGAGGGCACGCATTGAGCTATGGTGCTCGCAGCCCAGACATCGATCCCATGGATCTTTCGATGGATTTCGAGGCGGTGATGAAGACGATGGCCCACTACGTCTCCTACCCGAAGATCAGTGAGGTCCTGTCCATCGTGCGCAACAGTGACACCAGGCGCTTTCAGGTGAAAGTGGCTCAGCCCGATTTGCCTGATGCAACCTGGAAGGGTTTGCCATGGAAGGTTGTCGCCATCAGAGCTGTCCAAGGACACAACCGTGCAGTGGTGGAAAATGCCAAAATTTCATCGCTGGTGAAGGAAGTGTTTACTTTGGATCCAACCTTTACCAAGGCCGACCTCGACACGCCCAAGTTGCCAAGGACAAACCTTCGTCCAGACCTTGTGCCGGAGATGCTGGCTGCACTTCCAAGGGTTATCTACCATAGCTGCGACAGGCTCGCTATGGACAAGATAGTTGAACATGGTCTCATCCCAGGTGGCTGGCCCCAAAGAACAGGAAGGGCGCATAATTTCTTTATTGCGTCGCATCCATGGGATGATTCAGTCGGTGGCAGAAAGCTCGCGGGAACGCGAGCCGGGAAGCAATACTACATTGCCTTTGACACCGAGCTCATCGTCCAAAGCGGCTGCCGATTGTTTCGTACAGACGAAGCAATCATAAGCCCTGACTGGATCTCCAACGAGAACATCATTTGCACATATGATGCTGTCAACAGGGAGTTTGCCTGGGTGAATCGCCCCTATGAGATCACGCGTGTGGGGTACAACAACAAAATGAAGACCCACAAGGACCAGGACACTCCGAAGAGAGAAGCACTGTCAAAGAGCCCGTATGCCAACGCCAGGGACAGTTTGAAGGCCTACCTCATGAGCGGCAAGTCCATTCGACCCGGCCAGATGCAGGTGACCGACTCTCCAGAAGAGCTTCCCCCACTTCTTCGTCGACGTGAAGGAACTTCAGGACCCTTAGAGGACAGAGTGACGTTGAAGATGGCCTCCTTTGGTGCCTTGTCCAATGCTGAAACCATTCGCAAAGGCAAGGGCCGGGGAAAAGGCAAGGGAAAGGGAAGCCGCCCGGGAGGGCAGGCCCAACGCTCAACAAATGCTGAGGATTACATCTACAGCTCAAAGATTGAGATGCAACAGGTCCGATGCCACTTCTGCGGCGAACAAAACATTGAGGGCACCCACAAATGTCAGTCGTGCTTCAAATGGCTGATTGCTTGGTCGGATGGAAGAATTGCGACGGAGGTATGCCGGATGGAAATCTCGGCCAAGAAAACCAACAAGGTATTTTCTCTGGACAAAATCGACTTTGAGAAGCAGCCTCGAGCTCAGCGAGTCTCCGACCGCACCCGAGCAGATCAACGTCGAGCTGGACGAAGCAATTTCGGAAATCTCAAGGACGCTGCTCAGACACATGCGGGAAGATACACGAAGCTCGGCTTCAAGTCGATCCAGGACCGCATGGAGAAGGACCCATTTTATTTGTTCAACAATGCGGTCGGCCAGATCACTCCCGACTGTTGCCAATTTTTGGAGGACTTGGCAAAATGCATTGCCCCTGATGTCGGCCGTACCCGAGAGAAGCGAGAAAAGCAGCTGGGAACAGGTGTCAGCACTCGTTTGATTTTCATGCCAGACTTCAACAGAGACATCCGACTCCCGTTGGACGTTACAAAGGAAGCCATGGTTGCACATCACGCACGAGTTTTTACACTCCCACAATTTGCTGTTCTTGCTGCGGACTTGCTGAAAGCGAGGGGGGAACCCACGCCGATGTTGTTTGGTTGGTCTGGCTCAATGATGCCTGTGGATCAAGGGTCAGCCCAAGATTGTTTCTTTGACCTCGTCGATTTTGCGAAGAGGCAGTGGAGGGAACAATACAACAACATCAAAGGCGAAGAACACTCCTTCGTGGATGAAGCCACTGCATCAGATGTGGCTGATTTTCCATTGGCAAGGTCCTCCAAGACGGGTACGGGCGAAGGGCGAGAAGGATACCGGCGTCACTTTGACCCGATTCAGAAGCCAGCCAAGGGCAAAGGAAAGGGGTATGGTCAGCAACAGCGCCCAATCTTTCAGCAGGCTATTGAGTGCTGGAAGTGCGGTCAATATGGCCACAAATCCTTTGAATGCCGCAGTGGATGGAGCCGAGGGCAACAGTGGGGTTCGTATGGATCTTACTCAAGCCGCTCGGGAGGGCAGGCCCAATGGCAAAGCTGGAATTGGAATCAGGGCTACTCTGGCCGAGGTTGGACTGCTGATCCTTGGGGAAGATCTTCAGCATCAAGCTCCTCGGCAGCTCCTCCGGAACCAGTGCGGCCACCATCAACAGCGACGCCTATGCCTGACACAACACCAGCTGCTGGCGATTCTGCCCAAGCTGCTTCTGGATCAGCTACCGCAGCAGAGCCTCCACGACAAGTGCCTCGTGCACCAGTTGTGATTGCCGAGGAGTACTGCGAGATCAACGGCCAGCCGCACTACAAACGCACCTACAACGATGGGACGGTAGAGTTTGAATCTTGGTAGATGTTTCACATCTTGTGCCATGATTTTTATGCCTACCGGAAGGTTTGGCCGATTGGATGAAAGCTGACCCATGGTCATTCAGTTCAATCGAATTGCACACATTTCCAAAGCTTTAAATTCCAATTTGATTGACTTGAAACTTTTCACAATTGATTCAAAGAGATTGACATCAGCATCCGATCCTTTGCGGTAGTTGCACGTGTACAGATGCCGTGTAGATTAGCCTGATATAGCTGTTTCCGAAACCAATGGCAAGATAGAGGAGTGGTAATGCTCCTATGCCTTGGCGGAAGCCAGGCCAATCTCGCTTTTGCCTCTGTCTGAATTGTGCGTTACCCCGGATTGAAAATGCTTTGCATCCGTACTCATATTCCTGCCTCATGCATTCGAGCATAGACCAAGCCCACACAACATGATGATAGGTGGTTTGTACAGTGATGTCTGCTTTTGCCCGCTCTCAGGTCACATCTGGCGGGCTACTCCTTCCGACCTCCGCGCAACTGCGGACGGCGGGGGGTGTTTTTAGTGTATATCCCTGTACATACTTATGTAATTCATCTTATACGTTGTGTTCATGGCTCAAGCAAAACAAGCGCGTTTGCTGATGCTTTCAGGTTGTTTAACCTGTAAAACAGTTTCCATTTTGGTGTTACGACATGATTCAAGTGTATGGTATTTAATCGTTTTTCCCGTTGCGTTGTGCACACCCCATGATCTCAGCAACGGACACTGATGGAGGCCAAACATGTGGAAACAAATACGACAATTTTGGCTTTGGATTCTGCAGCGGAAATTGCTCGACCTATTACACGTGCTTTCAAAAGGTTCGAGATGGAAGGCTGGGAATGGGGATCGATGTTTCTTCCTAACGTTTGGAATCTATGCGACATTCCAATCATAGACCTGAGTGCTTAAACTTTGCCCCGGACGGACATGTTTTGGACATGCCGATCTGTTCAGTGCAGGCACCGTGCACTCGGTTGACCACCGAAAGTTCAAGGTCGAGGCGATGTGGATGGGATCATGGATGATCATGGGTTTGAATAATCTCGCACACAGTCATTGCCCAAACTATCCCACGATTCAAATTTTGCAAGCGAAAACATGATCGTATCGTGAATTTTAAATTGTGTGTAATTATGTATTGTTGTGTAAATCCCACAGGATTTCTTGGGAAATCATGTCAATTGCAGGGCATGTTGGACGACTTTCTTCCAGAGGCAAGGCACAAATTGCATTTTGGTGCAGCAATGTTTCGTCGTACTTGGATTCGTCATGGTAGTGTATCCTTGTTTTTTTGCGCATTAGTCCACAACAGCATCATTTATTTTCAGATTTCGCAAGGCTGACGAACGCCCAACAACATCGCTGGCGAAGTTCTTGCAAGTTGCAAACTTGGTGTCAAAAACAACATTATGGGAAAATGAGTAAGAGAAACCGTTTTCGTTAAAACGGTTGCATTTGATGCTGGATTCATGTGACTGTGAAGAAAAAACGTTCGAGGCCAAAAGTAACTCGCCAGACTATTCAGAAGCATTAGAGGCGGGCGGTCGGAATTTGTCACTATGCACAGGAACTCAATGAATCTTTGTTTACCGGAATGTCTTTGCAATTTCTGATTGTTACCGCAATGCTGTCGTTGAACTGCCACCCTTTTTTAACTTTGGATGTTGTGGAATTGCCAACAAACCAGGCAAACAGTGAAACCCCTTTTCCCAACATTTATATACATATCAATATAAGTATAAATATAAATATAAAAATATAAATAATAATAATAATCATATAAATATACATATAGATATAAATATAAATATAAATATAAATATAAATACAAATATAAATATAAATATAAATATAAATATAAACATAAATATGAATATGAATATGAATATGAATATAAATATACATATACAATATATATATATAGATATACATATAAATATAAATATAATTATACAGTAAATATAAACGTAAATATAAATGTAAATATAAATATAAATATAAATATAAATATAAATGTATAATATAAGTATATATAAATATAAATATAATATATATATATGTATAGATATATACATATAGATATATACATATAGATATATACGTATATAGATATATACGTATATAGATAGATAGACAGACAGACAGATAGATAGATAGATAGATAGATATAAATATAAATATAAATATACATATACATATAAATATAAATATAAATATAAATATAAATAAACATATAAATATAGATAAATATATATAAAAAAGTAGATATAGATATCAATATCAGTATCAATATCAATGTCAATATCAATATGGATATGGACATGAATACGAATATATGTATAAATATAACTATAAATATGAATACACATATAAATCTCTGTATAGATATGAGTATACATATAAATATCACTAGAAATATCAACATAGATATAAATACATATACACATATATATATATATACACATGTATACATAGATATGTAAATAATAAATATACATATAAATATACATGTAAACAATTACAAGGATCCACAATTGGAGGGAATTCAACGCGCAGGTCTGTCATTTTCCAAAATTCCGGGCTTCAATTTCCCCCAAACCTTTGCACAATTCACTGATTTCACTAGCACCTTTCATTTGTCACACTTAAGAAATTAAAAGTTTACGGGACATCCATGTGTTGTTTTGGACCACGTCATCCCGGAACATGTGGAAGTTCTCTGAACATGGTTTGTGGAACATTATTTGGGTTGCTCAAACTTTAAAAAAATGGGTTGTTCCACCAAAAGTCCTCCAATCCATGGTTCGTATCCAAACTGCTAGGCCACAATGGCCGAAAGCGTTGATTCGATCCTCCGAGCGCAGTATGACCTGTCCGAAAGAGAGAGGCTGGAACCTGACCGAAGTGAGACCTGCAACTTGGGAGAGACCAGAAAATTTCATGAATTCGGAGAATTTGTGATTTGCTCGTTCAAATGTGTTGATTAAGTCTGCAAGATCCCGTTTTTGTGGATTACTGACATGTCCCATGTTGAAATGTTGTTGGATGTGAGACTTTTCCCACTTCCACGCAATCTCTGCAAGGCCAAAACCTTATCGTGTGGCAACACTGGCTGAAGATTGGTATGAAGATCTCCAAAAGAAACCTCGAATCATGTTTGCAATTGTTACCATGCGGCAATGAAACATGGCAATGGAAAATCTACCATTTATCGATGATTTTCCCATTTCAATCTCCATTGTTGTAGGATTTCCCCCATTGCCGTGTTCGATTATATACAGAGATCATCATCGCATGGGTCACATCTCACTGGTCTTCTGAAGCTGCCGGACTGCTGACTGCCAGATGAAAGCCCTGTCCGTCCGACAGCGTGCGGACTTGCTTATTTGGATCATGCAGGCGGCATGACAGTTGTTTCTGTGGGATGTTGATATTTTTGTATCATCTTATCCAGAGAAAAGCACAAAATCATAAAAGCACAGGGAGCTGACTTGTGCATGCTGTGCGTCGAGGCATTTAGCGTGGTTGGAGTAGATGATTCCATGGCTGGAGACTTTGTTGGCGAGGAGACACGTTTATTGAATTTCTATGGTCCATCTCTTGGTCAGAATGACCTTGGTAAAGGAGCCCAGCTCTTTGATTTCCAAACGAAGTCTGTTTGAAGGCACGTCAGCAAACAAGAGAATGATATAGAAGCTTGAAGCGGTCAGCCCGTAGCATTACATTTTAGGTAATAGGACCTTTTGTGTGAGAAGGACCACGTTGACCCATTAATCAGAACTGGCTTCGTTCACCGGACTTGGTACATACAAAAACAGATTTTGAAGTAGACCGCAGAGCCTTACTGAGGTTCATGGGGTTGCCCTGAACATCGACAGGCAAGAACAATGCGAAAGCATGAAATGACTCCAGATTGTGTTGTGAGCGCTACATTTTTGGATTCAACTATTTTGAAATTAGAATTCATTGAACAGATCCGGAAATCTTTCTGTAGTGTGCGTGTTTCAGGTTGGTTGCGACTTATGCAGGCGCATCTACGTTCGTCACTACTTGTTCCTACCATCAAATTGAAACTGTGAAGTCGGCGATATATCCGGCTAGCGGAAATTCTCAAGATAATAAGTGCTCTTGACAGCATAGGGCATAGGGTCACCAAGTTCCATTTGTGTATGTCAGCAATTGCTGGAAATCATGCTTTGGTGGAGATAGAAATTAGCCTGTTATTCTGGAAGAAATGAATGCACAGTCCTACCAGGGTGTTTGGTGAACCTCTGTCAGCTTTGGCCAGGAGAAGAAAGCCTGCCACACGGCTGTTTGCCATGCATCTTGCTGGCCATTGCTTGATGCCTAGAAGCTGAAGATGGTTCATGGCAAGTTGTCAGCATTCACACAACTTCAATCTTTGAGATGTGATTTCTATGGCAGAATCCAGGAACATATCCCCCACTGGGACATTGTCAACTTCCTGCCGAGGTCTGCACAGAGTTCAAAACAGATGGACTGCGCCTCAGGGGTTAGGTTTGGGCGAAAATGGGTTTTGATTGGGGAAAATGATCAAAACCAATGGGATTACTAGAGTGCTCCATTTTCAGATCGATTTATTTGTGATTCCATGATCAATGGTGGTTCTGCATTCTGGATGCAAGTAAGACATTTTGAAAGTGTGCTAAAAGGTTGTATTGACTGACTCAAGTTTGAACGAACAGCTTTGTGGGCATGTTGGAATGTCTCAATGGAAACGACGCAGACATCCCAAACTTCGGTACTTTTGATTGGTTTGAGGGATTTTTTGACTGAGGCTTTAGCGACCATCCAGACAAAGAGTGGAAGCAAATCTTGACGCACATGTGCAGGGTGCGGCCAGCGAAACTATTGACATGGAATCTCCAGATCTTTCGAGTTGTTACACCTTAGCCGCCTTAGCCTCTTAGTCAAAACCCAATGGTGTTTGGACTGGGCATGTGAAACTGTATGCCTTTACCTTTTATGATGTGTGGTCTGGGACAAACAATCTTCTCATGACCTGAAGTCTGTCACATTGGCTGCTACGGATCCAAACGCAGCTCTGTTTCAGCTTTGAGCGATGGCAATCTGCGGGGTTTGGGAGTCGGTGTGACCAGAGAGGTCAAACATGGTCAAACACCATCTTAGAATATCTTAGATCCCATTTGTATGGGTGTGACCAGAGGGTGTCATGAAGGTGTCATGAAGGTGTCATGAAGGTGTCATGAAGGTGTCATCATCGCCAGGGTCAGATTCCGATGATTCAGATCCTTCGCGTGGAGCTGAAAATCCTTTCCAGGTGGGGAAACGGTCATTTTGGGGGGCTGGAAACCTACTCTGCAATTGCGCAAGCTTGTGGAGCTCACTGGAAGATCAGGGTGAACGACTGAGGTGATGTTGTCATGTTGTCTTGACTCAAGAGATTTCAAGAGTAGACTGTAAACTGAGTAGACTGGAACCAACCAGTTCAACCAAGCACGCTTTCATCGCTTTTCCTCCAGGCTTCAGTATGTGGTGGGTTTGCCGACACCTTTGACTTTCCTGCGGAGTCAGGGCACTTGGCAAAGCTTCGTCAGAGCAAACCCTCTTAGTTGCAGAGATTCTCCAGCAGTTCCTCATGATTCTTGTGGAAGTGTTGAGTTCTCGGCAGTTCAAACCTGGAACTGTTCAGATTTATCAAATTTATCAACAAACCTTCAGACCCGGAATTGATCTCTTCAGTCCGTTTCGTGGGCTGCCACTGTTTGCCAAGGCCTGACTGCCCACTTGCGCCAGGAAGAGCAGGTGTGGCGAGTTCAAATCCTGTTGAGAGTCCAGCATGGCATCTCCAAGTGGGTAAAGTCATTCAGGCGTTCACGTCATGTGATTTGGAGCCAATTGAAGCCTCTGTGGAAAGATAATATATGATATATTTGTGACTCCGCGACTACGAATCGCACATCAGCAGCTATTCTGAGAAAACGGTGCTCTCGATAAAGCTGTCAGCTAACCGATTTGTTCTTTCTTGTTTGGGCTGCAAGACAAATGTTCGTTCACTAGGGTTCAAAGCGGAAAGTAGCAAAAAACAAACATATGATACAGTACAGCCTCAGAGGAGATTCCCAGGTGATTAAGTGTTCTCTGATCTTGGCTCATCTTGGCTCATCTTGGCTCAAGGACCGTTGCCATCGTTCAGGTAGACGCCCCATGCATAGCGGAAGTGGGCTTTAACAGACCCATAAATCCCATGAAGGTCTTTTTCTTCTACGACTCAAAGTTTGTTCCTCTGCGTGACTACATGGTGGCCTCCATGGAAGCTTCTCAGCCTGCCTCGGCTTTTCAACTGCAGGAAGATATCCTTGATGACCTCAAAGGAAACAATCGTGCCGTTGTTTGGAATAGTCAAGTCTCTTAGTATCTTAATAAGAGTTTGACCCAAAAATCCCAGTGGCTCTTCACTGTTGTAATACTGTTGTATGTATAGTAATTCTGGGCAAGTCTGAATTTTTGGAGCACACCTGGCTGGGACCCTACAAACCCCACCATACCTTTCAGGTGCAGGAGGAGGCATGCCAACCTATTTGTACAAATCGGCGAAGATTTGCAAGGCCCTCGACGAGGTCGACAAAGATGAGGTCTTTCTATTCACAGACGTGGATGTGCAATACTTCCAACCAATTCATCAAATCGTTGAGGACTGCATGGTCAATGGAACTGACATCATTTTTCAGAAGGAGTTTGAAGATATAGGCCGGGAGCGACCAAAAGAAGGTTTTTGGCATTCATCGTTTTGAACGGCATGCCAGGATTGTGTTGGATTCAATGAACATGCGTGACGAAGGATTTTCTTGCATGTTTTAGTCCCCTTTGGACCTGTGAACCTCTGGCACGGCCTCCAAGTTCTGACTGAACTACAGGAGTCAACATCGGTTTTATGGCCATGAGGAACACTTCGGCATGTCGTGGCTTTTGGGACTACGTGCATGCTGAGATCAGTCGGACACAAGCTTTGGACCAGCGAGTGGTAAACAATTCGCTCTATTCAGGTCCGGACTGAACATTTTCAGCTCTTTTTTTGCTGATCTCAGTCAAACAATGAATCGATCATTCCTAGTCAGCCCAAAGTCATCTTTTCGTCTGTTTAATTTCGATCACAAAACTGTGGGTTTGTCCAGGAAAAATTGGGTATGGTGATTCTTTTTTGCCTTCCATCCATTTAAACACTTTCGCCCCAAACGGGACGTTGCTCCACACTTACACTTACAATCATCATGATCATCATCGTCATCATCATCATCATCATCATCATCTTTATCTTCATAAGGGATCAACATTTGCCACCCCCTATGAACAATATGTTGATTGGGGTAATAACATCATCTTTGTCTTTATCTTCATAAGGGATAAAAAATCGCCACCCTCTATGAACAGTATTTTGACTGGGGTAACAACATCAACTTTGTCTTCATGAGGGATCAAAGTTCGCCACCCCCTATGAACAATATGTTGAGTTGGGTAATAACATCATCTTTATCTTCATAAGGGATCAAAATTCGCCCTCCCTATGAACGATGTTGATTGGGGTAATAAAATCAACTTTATCTTCATAGCCACCTGAAGTCAGACGCGGAGCAACGTCAGGGTTGCAGCGAACACTTTTAAACCAGCACCCACAGCATTTCTCCTTAGGTCACGCGTGTGGCGAGTTTGGCTTACGGTGGGATCGATGGCCTAGCAAGATTTGGGCCTCGTCGATGGCTTTCTCAGGGCCGCTGCCTGAAGCCATTGCGGTGCATCATGCGAATTTCTTAATTGATAAGGCCAGGAAAAGGACCATTAAAGAAAATAAACAGCTAGACTGCAATGTCTATGACCAAATTCGTTGCTGATTAAATCATGTTGACACATATACATATCATGTTAACCCCAAACAAATGCAGGAACATGTTAACTCTACCACCGTTCAAGAAAGGCATTTCGCACTGTTTTTTTTTTAAAGTTAATATATGTGCCGGGCCGTGGTCAAAAGTTGGATCCGCCACCTGCGCTTGGGATCACGGAGTGTGGACGCTTCAGATCCGCATATCGGATGGTCATTAATTTATACCCATTACAAGGATTTCAAATAGGATGGATGACCACAAACCCGAAAAACCATGTCTTGACCTTAGCACATATGGGCTGTGTCAAATTATTTCAGGTTTAAGGAACTGTGGCCCTCTGGCAATTTTTGCTACAAGTCTAGGAAGGAATATTTGGACATATTTGGACTTACTCCAGCAAGTACTGAAAGGTTTCTCCACTGAATGTGGATTTGCTCACTGGAGCCCTCGGTCTTGTGATTGAAACATCACCTCTGCTTAGTAAGACGATGTAAGACGTTGGATCCTGGGTCCCTTTCCAGGCCCCCTCTGCAGATCCAATGCCAAAGTTGGAACAGTTGAAGCAGTTGGCCAGCGAATTGCACGAGCGCAAGGAGCAGGTGCAGGCGACGGCAACCGTGAGGCCCTGGGCGACCTTCATGGAGGCAGCAAGAGGCGACGGTTGAGGGTTTGAAACGGGAGGCGCTCTCACTGAAGGCTTGGGTGTTTGGGATTCTAGAAAGCACCAGTGCTAACTGGGGAGGTTTCAATCAATGAGGGCTTGTATTTATAACTATTTATATATATATATATGTATATATATATATGGAGGTTTCCTAAAATAGGGATACCCCCAAATCATCCATTTGAAAGGGATTTTCCATGATAAAGCATCCAGCTATTGGGTACCCCCATTTCAGGACACCATACATATAACAGAACTGAGAGGATATATCAGGATTTTCACCCGTATAGTCTTTGGGGTTTTGCCCGTATAGTCCTTCATCATATCCTGGTATAGGCGTTCGAGGTTCCAGTCTTGATAAGGTAAAGATGACCTTACCACCACTATGTATATAGTATATGAAATATAGTATACAGTATGTATACAGTATATAGTATACAGTATGTATAGAGTCTTGATAAGGTATATATGTAATATAGTATATAGTATGTATATATATATATATATTATATTCAAGAACCTGGGACCTGAGGCTGCCAAGCCATGTTGGACTATCGTAGCCGCCACTTTGGTGAACGTCGCCCGGGGCCCGAATGGTCCATGCTAGCAGAGGGCCATGTGGCGCGGCCCGGGGGCTACAGCGAAAAGGCTGCGAAGAAGCGAGCGAAGGAAACCATGGCACCAGATGGCGCAGATGGATAAGTTGATGTGAGATAAACTCTGGGTGTTAAGCGGCTGCCAGTGCAACTGGAACAGATCTCTGAGGAGATTTATGATGCTCTTCATGTTGCCCATAGAGTAGGGGTGCCTTAAAATTGGGCATTCCACTCCGAGTGGTGTTTCTTGGCGATCTTGATTCAAGCGCATTGGAAGTGAAGCCCGGCCCAGAGGCAAAAATCTGTGCAACACTGGATTTGGTGTCAAACTATTGAAATTCCATTTGCCATGTGCAGCCAAACAAGGTAGGCTAAATGTACGGTCCCTTTGCTAGACGTTTTGTGACGCTATGCTCCTCGCCATCTTCGTTTCCACGGCACAGGCTGGACCCTGGATCAGCTTGGCCAAGTTCCTTCTGGAGTTGGCGATGCTTGAGCCAGAGATCCAGGTGGGGAAACTGTGCAGCTTGGTTAATTAAGTTGAAATGGTCTGCGTAAATGGTCTGAATAAATGGTCTGCGTAGATGGTCTGCGTAAATGGTCTGCATAGTGGTGAGGTTTGAAAAGCAGTGGGTCATTTTCTGAATGATTTTCTTGTGGAAAGAATCTAGGGTTTCTCTGGCTAGTCCTCCCCGGAGATCGGCTCCAAGTCCATTCATCGTGAACATGGTGAAAAAATGTGAAAAACACACTTAATCCTTTCTGTAGCATGCAAACAAAAGGTGCCAAGGCGTTTGAAGGTTCGAAGAGCGAATTCGCCCACGAATTGACACCTGACAGAAGCTTTACAATTCCGATTTCCATGTTTTTCTGCGGCGAAGAACTGTGATTCATCCGCCCTGCCAGCATGGATTTCCTCATGCTTACCTGGCTGTCTGGCACCAAGCACTTGGAAGCCATTCGAAGTGGTTTTCCAACCTCTTCTGATGAAAGGAACATCAAGGAACCAGACGACAGCATCAAAGGGCACTATGGTAGAATAAGGTAGATATTTCCAGTAGATTCAGTAGATATGACCAACTGGCCTTAATGGAAGGCAATGTGCTCAGGTGAACACCATTTGAACATGACAAATGTCGAGGCTGGAGCTCTGGCCGCTGCCTTGCGGGTGTGTGATGCGCCAGAGAAGAAGCGACAGGTGCCGGGGGATGCACTGAGCCTAGGGCCCAGGTGGAAGAATTCTGAGATTCTGACTATTCGGATGTTGAGCCTTCAAGGTTTTCAGTGCCAGTTGTGGGTGATTTTTTTCAACATCCTTGGCAACCTTGGAATGATGTCTGTTGCCAAGGGCAGGGAGTCACAGAAAACCGTTTGAAGAATGCTGGACTACCGCTTGCTAGATATTGTCTTGTTGAATAACTTGCTCGTGAAGCTGAACTAGAGTTCTCTTCCTTCAACAATTCGCTGAAAGATCCTAGAATCCCACTAGATCTACCAGAGTTTGAAGATTTAACCCAGTGGATCAGACTGATCAGACCCTCGAAGGAGCTAGTGAAAGATGTGATGATTTGGCCTGCACAATATTCAAGTGAAGAATTGCTCGTGAGCTGTGAAGAGGACTTGGGAAAGGGGCACTCGTTACGAAAACACGAGGGGTGACATGAAGCACAGCCATCAAGCGCAGACATGAAGCAAGTGCTGAACATCTCTTTTGAATGGCCGACTCTGGCCCACCTTAGAATCATGGCACCATGCCAGGAGCTGTTGCAACTTTGGATCCGTTGCAAGGATGAGATGGTGGAGTTGCTTTGATGCAGCCAGCTCCCACATAGTCTTCCTTTTTCAGTGTTGCTGGATTGGGTTTGTTTGCGCCTCGCATAGATTTGTAGATTTTGTTTGCGCCTGCCAACCAGGTTCCATCATGTCTTCCGTTTTCTGGAGGTGGCGAATTGCAGCAGAGTATGTTGAAAGAGGGGGCAAGAAAGAAGAACATTATACAATATGATCGCGAAAGCTAGCTTCTGCTAGCTGAAGTCCCTCTTGCTTTAGCAAGGTATTGGGGGGATGGAATCTCGAATCGCGAGAAACTTCTCAGTTAACTACCCTCCCCCTCCTTTCACAAGCAGTTTGATCGTGGGCTCAACCCCTCCCGGGACACGGTCAGTAACAGCACCGGCACGATCACTGGTATCCACCCTCTACTCTGGAGTCCACACTTTGCACGCTAAACTTTACACTCAGCATCTTACACGTTACACTCCACACTCGACATGTTACACTTACCTGTCAACGCACTTTACACTTCACACTTCACATGCTAAACGTTACACTCCACACCTTACACGTTACACTCCACATCCGACATGTTACACTTCACTGCCAACGCGCTTTGCACTCCATACTTTACACTCTAAACTTTACGCTTCACACTTTACACTTCGCACTCTGCAGTCCACACTTTACACCCACACTGTACACTTGGCACTCCACACTCTACGTTTACACGTGACACTCACAATTTAATCTGTATGCTTTTGCACTTTACACTTTACACTTCACGTTAGACCCCCACAACTTTGCCCTTTTCACACTTGACTGTATGGAACCTTGGCCTAGCTCCATTGTCATGTTGCGTGCGCACATCTACCTGTCGTCCTGAACTTTCGCCGCTCGCTGCGTTATTTCTTCCCACGCTTCCAAAGGTCCACTCCGGTGCCGACGGTGGACCTTTGAATTTTCCCCTACACTGTGCACTCTGCACTCCGCATTTTACACTCCACACTTTACACTCTAAACTTGCACGCCACACTTTACACGCCACACTCCACACTCGACAGTTTATACTCAACTCTTAACGTACTTTACACGCCACAGTTTACACTCTAAACTTTACACTCCACACTTTGAACTCTAATTTTTATCACACTTTACACCCCACACTCCACACTCCACACTGTACACTCGACACTTGGCACTCCACACTCTACTTGTACACGTGTCACTCACACTTTTAGGTTTACGCTTTCACACTTTCCACTGTACACTTGACTTTAGACCCTCACAACTTTGCCCTTTTCACACTTGACGCTGTATGGAACCTTGGCCTTGCTCCATTTTCATGTTGCGTGCGCACATTACCTGTCGTCGTAAACTGTCGCCTCGCACTGCGTGGCGTCTTCCCGCACTTCCAAAGGTCCACTCCGGTGCCGAAGGTGGACCTTTGAATTTTCCCGACTCAGTTGTCATGATCTTGTCTATGCTGAATGTCTTCATTTGCTTCGTGCAACCGTAGACAGCAATCATATGTTCTCATCCTTGTCCCCTCCAAAATACATGACTTCTCACTTAACTACCCTCCCCGAAAAAATGTAAAAAAAGTTGATTCAGTGAAGTTTTCTAAACTAATATCATAGCAGTATAACAAATCAAAATGTATTCATTAAAAAAACATAACAGTCCAAAAAGCCAGTTTATATATTGTTAATTGCTTCATTTTTCTCAACAATATCAAAACATAATTACCTCATTCAAATTTTAAAAATCATAGCAGTCAAAGCATACTTACCTCATTCAATTTTTCAAAATCATAGCAGTCAAAGCATACTTACCTCAGTCATTTTTTCAAAATCATAGCAGTCAAAGCATACTTACCTCATTCATTTTTTCAAATTCATAGCAGTCAAAAGCATTATTACCTTATTCATTTTACAAAATCCTATCCATCAACCGTTTCTAAATTCCTTTTATGCTTCTCTGTTTTTAAATGTCTTGAATAACATTGTGCCTTCATTGATGAATTACATACATTACAAAAGGCAACTTTATCACGATAGTTTTGTATTTGTTCCTGTTTCTTTTTTCTATATTCTTAATCTTCTTTATATTTAGTTCTTCGTGTTTCATTCACTTTATCTTTATGTTTGTCATAGTTCTTTCTCTTGTATTCCAAGCATGTCTTACAAGTCTTCAATCCATCTTCAAAATTATCAATTGGTAAATCTTTTACACAGTATCTACAAAATTTATCCATTAGATATAAATATGATCATCTTCTTAAATGTCTTTTCCAAGAATTCCTATAACAACCAAAAACAAAAGCAAACCAAGCGAAGAACAAAAAGAAAAAACAAAACAATAGACAACAATAAACATTATTCCCTACCCTTTAATAACCCTATCTTACAAATCCATAATTCTAATAAATAAATATTATTAGAAATATGTTAGTAGTAAATATCTTCAATAATTATCAATTCAAAATGAAATGCTTGTATTCCTATTATACTATCTTTATCCTGGTCTTCTTCTATGTCGGTATTTATTTCTTCATCTGCTTTATTCAATACATCTTCTATATTATCTTCATCTACATATTCATCAAAGTCATGCATGAAGTAAATTTCTCTATAACTAAATTCATTGTCTCCATATTCTTTATCTGGGAGTTTTGCTACTATTTGGACTTCAATATCAAGTTTAACTCTAAAATTTAAATTATTTTCTTCTACTTCTTCATAAATCAAAGATAGTAATTTTTCTTTTTCTTCTGTTATGATGTTTCCTATACTTTTTAAACCAAATGGCACTCCCTCTCTCACAATACAGTATTCAATTACATTTTTTTTCTTGGTTTCAAATGTCTTGTTATTTTAGGACCAAATCTTGATATTTTATGTTTGTTCCGTATTCTCTTCAATGCTTCACTATGCTTTATTGTCAAATATTTAGGGTCTCCAATTTTATAAGGAACGATCTTACGCAACGCATCAACAGGCAAACCCTTCATACAATTCGTCTTATAAAAACTTATATATATATATAACTTAGTCTTTCAGTATATATTCCAAGATTAAAATGTAGAATTCTTTGAAAAACTACTTAAAGATAAATTAACTAAATAAAATATATACTATTATATGGTGAAAAAGGTTATAAACTATTTATTGAGTAACGATTTAGCAGAAATACCAAAACGAGGAAGAAGAGAATTAAAGTCAATAATAATAATAATGATAAGACATTCAGATACAACAAAGACACACCAATATCTAGTGTCTTAACAAAGAAACTACTGACGGTCAAGAAAACTAATGAATACAGAAGTTATGCTTTAAACAAGGCAAAAGATGCGGTCAGTGAAGGAAGAGTGAGACAAATACTAACCAAACACGCAATCACAAATAAATTTAGGGTCAGAGATATTCAATCAGCATTTAGAAGATACGCTAATTCAATAGTTTTAGAAAGTAAACACTTTCAAGGAGAAAGGGGATTAGAAATGATTGTGCACCAAAAACAAAGACTATCAGATTTTTTAAGAAATAATAGAAGCATGAAACTTCACATAAGAACGGAAGGATTATTTGAAAAACCTGAATTTGATGATGGAGGAAATGAATTAGGAAGTCAGGAACTTGTAGCCCTACCATCAACCCGCTTCAATATTAGTAATGAGGATGAACTGACGCAAGCATTAGAAGACAGTGTTAAACAAATCTTATTACAAATACAGAATTTAGAAGCATCAGCATCCAATTTAAGATTCAAGAAAATTTTGACAATAACCATTCACTATGACAAATATGACCCAACAAGAGCAGGGAGATACATAGAATTACCTGAATGGATTAAGCTAAAAAAGGCATGTATCAACATAAAGAACAGAGACCAAAAATGCTTCAAATATTGTATTCAATCCGTAGTCTATGACAAAATAAGCAAACACCACCCAGAGGAAATGTTCCACTATAATAAACTGAAAGATGATATTTTGAACTGGGATGGTATGGTGTACATTTTCCAACTGGCAATAGGGACATTGACAGATTTGAAGAGAACAATAAATCAGTTTCAATAAATATGTTTGAACCCGATGACTGCTTAAATGATAATAAGATTATATTGCATAGAGGCACTAAAAATAGAAATGCTAAATACGAAATTGATTTACTAAAAATCTATGATGAAGATAATAGTTATCACTACGTATTAGTTAAAAATAGATGTAGATTATTAAACGGTCAAAGCAGTAGCAACACAAATAAACAGTTTTACTGCCACCATTGTTTAAATCCCTTTCAATCAGAAAAGGTATATAAGAAACATCTTGAAATCGGATGTATGGCATCAGAAGGACAACAAACAAAGATGCCAGATAAAGACACCTATATAGAATTTGAAAAGCATAATACTAAATTGCCTTGTCCTTTTGTAATCTATGGTGATTTTGAATGTCTAACGACTAACTCTAAAAATGGTATAAAAGGCACATATCAGGAACATAAACCTTGCGGTTATATGTTGAATGTTGTAAGCAGGATTGATAATACTTGCAAGCCGTATTTATACAGGGGTGAGGATTGTATGAAACACTTTGTAGAGAAACTGACGGAAATTAAGAAAGATATATTTGCAAAAATGAATGTCAATGAACCAATGGATAAACTAACTTTTCAACAAAAGACAGAATTTAGACAAGCAACCCACTGCTCTATATGTAATAAGAAATTCCAACCTGAGGATGAGAAAGTCCGCGACCACTGCCCCTTCACAGGCAAATACAGAGGCGCGGCGCATGTAAAGTGTAATCTGGATTCTTCATTTAGGTATTTTAAAATCCCTATTTTCTTTCATAATCTTAAAAATTATGACGCTCACTTAATCATAGCAAAAGCAAATGAACTAAACATAGAACTAAACCAAAACAAAAGAATAGATGTAATAGCACAAAACAGCGAAAAGTTCATAACCTTTTCATTTGGCGCTTGTCAGTTTAAAGACAGTTTTGCTTTCTTAACAGCATCATTAGATAAATTAGTTAGACTGAACAAATATGAAGGAAATGAAAAGATTAAAGACTGGGAAACTCGTTTTAGATATACAAGCACTAACCCATACATTAAATCCAAAACTGATTTGAATTTACTAACTGAGAAAGGGGTGTATCCCTATGACTACATGAATTCATGGAATAAGTTTGATGAAACAAAACTACCAAAGAAAGAAGACTTTTACAGTAAATTATATGAAGAAAACATAACTGACAAAGACTACGCCAGAGCAAACATTGTATGGACACATTTTAACATTTAAAACCTTGGCGAATATCATGATTTATATTTGATGACTGATGTATATTTACTAACTGATGTTTTTGAAAAAATTAGGGACATGTGCTTGAACTATTATGGATTAGACCCAGCATATTATATCACTTTACCTAACTATTCTTGGAATGCCTTTTTATCATTGACAGGAGTTAGACTAGAACAAATACACAAAAAAGACATGTATGAGATGATTGAACATGGATTACGAGGAGGAATGACACAGTGCTCCTTTAAGAAGGTAGAAGCAAACAATAAATACATGAATGAAGATTATGATAAATCTAAACCTTCATCATACATAAGTTATTTAGATGCTAATAACCTTTACGGATTAGCAATGTGTAAGAAACTGCCATATGGTGATTTTAAATGGTATTACGGTAGAATGGATGAAAAGAGAGTATTGAAATATTGTGATGATGATGACATAGGATACATATTAGAAGTTGATTTAGATTATCCAAAAGAACTACATGATTTACATAAAGACTATCCATTAGCACCTGAAATCATGAGTATCAATGAGAATATGCTTTCAAAAGTCCAGAAGGATATACACAAATACTTTTATGGAAAAGATGCCATTGATGAAAAGACAAATAAGTTAGTATTCGAAGGAAGTTTAGAAGTCAAACTTCCGACAATATGGACAGATGAAAAGCAGAGCAGGGCAGAGGCAGAGAGAAGAGGAAGATTAGAAGAGAGAAGATCAGAAGAGAAAGAGTAAGAAGAAAGAAGATGCAGATGCGCGAAAAGGTAGGAAAGTCGCGAAACACTGTGTTTTTCCAATGATTTGTGGCTCCGGAGGGTCGAAAAGTAGGCTCGCTAAAGCGGCGGGTGCGGAGCCAGCTGGCCACAGGAGAATGAAAAAGTGCACGCCGTTGTGGCGCGAAGCACATTTCCAAGTCAAAAGTGTTAAAAACTGCGGTCTCGGACCACTTTTGGAAGTTGAGATGTCGATGTCGAAAAAGTGCACGCCGTTGTGGCGCGAAGCACATTTCCAAGTGAAAATGTACAAAGCACACCGTTGTCGGACCACTTTTGGAAGTTGCGATGTCGAAAAAGTGCACGCCGTTGTGGCGCGAAGCACATTTCCAAGTCAAAATGTACAAAACACACCATTCTCGGACCACTTTTGGAAGTTGAGATGTCGAAAAAGTGCACGCCGTTGTGGCGCGAAGCACATTTCCAAGTCAAAAGTGTTAAAAACTGACGGTCTTGGACCACTTTTGGAGGTTCAGATGTCGAAAAAGTGTCGAAAAAGTGCACGCCGTTGTGGCGCGAAGCACATTTCGAAGTCAAAAGTGTAAAAAAACTGAGGGTTTTGAGCCTTTTTTTGACGTGAAGATGTCGAAAAAGTAGACACTGATTAACTTTAACTTGACTAACTTAACTAACTTCACTAACTTAACTACCCTAACTTCGACGACAACAGACTACAACAACTACAACAACTACAACAACTACAACAACTACAACAACTACAACAACTACAACAACTACAACAACTACAACTACAACAACTACAACTACAACTACAACAACTACAACAACTACAACAACAACAACAGCAACAACAACAACAACAGCAACAACAACAATAACTACTACAACTACAACTACAACTACACCTACAACTACAACTACAACTACACAACAACTACAACTAGAACTAGAACTACAACAACAACAACAACTACTACTACAACAACAATAACAACAACTACAACAACAACAACAACAACTACTACTACTACTACTTCACACAACAACTACAACCAACAACAACTACAACTACAAGAACTACAACTACAACTACAAAACAACTACAGCTACAACTATATGACTGCAACTACACTACACTAATTACATTACACCACAACTACAACTGCACTACGCTACAACTACAACTACAGTTGCAGTACATCACACTACATCCAGCAGTTGTGGGTGAGGCAACCACTGCAACCATTGCAACCATTCCAGCAAACACAACTCCAACCACCTTTCGGTCAATCAGTGGCTTCGCTCTGCCATCCCTGACTCACAACAACCAATCTCTCCTATAGGTTTCCTATTTTTGAAACTTCCGCCACCGCCTTGTGCGGTACTACTGGTAAATGTAATGGATAAAAAGAAGTATGTTTTGCACATATCAGCATTGAAGTTTTATTTACAACAAGGATTAAGTCTTAGAAAAGTCCATAGAGCAATGAGTTTTAAACAAGCAAACTTCTTAAAACCATTCATTGAATTCAACACTGAAAAGAGAAAGAATGCCAAACATGACTTTGAAACAGATTTGTTTAAGTTAATGAATAATAGCGTATACGGCAAGACCATGGAGAATGTAAGAAAGCATGGTGATTTTGAAATTGCCAATACGCCTGAACGCTTCCAAAAACTGGTAAATAAACCGCTATTCAAACACAGACATATTATAAATGAAGACCTCGTAATTGTTGAAAAAAATAAGCACACAGTGGAACTAAACAAACCTATTTATATGGGTATGTCTATTTTAGACTATTCTAAAATGCACATGTATTCCTTCTATTATGATGTTTTGAAACCAAAATATCAAGATAATATTAAATTGGTCTATACTGATACTGATAGTTATGTAATCAAAGTTGAGACTGATGACTTATATGAAGACTTCAAAGAGATTAATGAATATATGGATTTTAGTGATTATAATGTAGAACATCCAAACTATGACAAAACAAATAAGAAGGTATTAGGCAAGTTCAAGGATGAAATGAACGGTAAAATAATTACTCACTTTATAGGATTGAAACCAAAGGCATATTGTTATAAAGTCTATGGTGACGAGAAAGAACACAAGAAAAGTAAAGGAGTAGTCAAGCATAAAGTGAGCAATCAGTTAAGTTACAAAACCTATGACGAGACATTGAATAGAAACTGTAAAGAAGAAGTCAGTTTTAACACGATCAGAAGTAAAAACCATCAAATCTATAGCATTAATCAAACTAAATATGTTTTAAGCAACTACGATAATAAACGCTACTGGTATTCAGATTTTGAAAGCCTCCCGTTTGGACATTATGCCATAAAATATCTACTTAACGAAAAGATGATTCAAGATATATGGATAAACATAGACGTGAACAGATATGAAAACGGACAAATTTATAAGATAGTTGATGTTGGTTAAAATAAATGCTACATCGATTCAACAACTGAAAAACTAAGTCAAAGAATGGCAAAACATAGAAGAGATTATAAATCTTATCTAAATAATAGAAATCCCCCAAAACACTATCCTAACTCTATGAAATCGTTTGATGAGTTCGGTGTTGAAAACCGTAAAATAGTTCTTATTGAAGAATACCCATGCCAAAACAGAAAGCAACCCGAAAAGAAAGAAGGTGAATATATTGAAAATGATAAGAACTGTCTTAGCAAATGTATTGTTGGTAGGACTAGAAAGGAAAATTGCGATGCCACAAGAGAGCATCACCTCGAACAAAAAAAAAGAAAGAAGCAGACAAACAGCATCACGATAACAATAAAGGGAAAATTCATGAAAAAAAGAAACGCTGCAAAATTGAGGACACATGTTGTAACAAAAATTAAAGGTATAGAGAAGGGAACAGGGAAGCAATAAGACAACAACAAAAGAGAGATACAAAAGAAGAGAAAGGCGAAAACAGAAGAACAAAAACAGTTACTAATCAACCAAAAGTAGTTCATGCCTATTATATCTTTTACTCATTCCATCTAGTTTATAGTATCTATTATTCATCATATCACGACCAACTAGTATTACTTTATACTTTCTTTCACTCCATCGATTTCTGGTTTCTTTCCTTGATACATAGTTGCCCTTTCCTTTATCAAATATCTTAACATAATCTCCTTCACTTACGTTTGGATATTTTCTGTTGTGCTTTTCTTTCAGTATCAGATTTGTTCTGACCTGAATTACGTTATCAAGATTGTGCGCATTCTTAGGTGTTGTCTTGGTGCTACCGTGGATTTGGTTGTTGTATCTATTCAACGATGGCTTTAGCACTTCCACCCATGTTTTGGTTTTGTAATGCCTCAATCTGTCCCCAATCATATTTTTGACCGTGCGTATCATCCTTTCTGCCTGATTTGCATGCGTCTTTGTTATTACGTGCGTTATACCTTCCTCCTGAAAAATGTTTGCAGTTTCTTGCTGTTCAACGCTCCCTCGTCGTCACTGTAAATCGACAAAGGCTGACCTAATACCTTGAAACACTCCATGACTGCTTTATAAACGTCATCACCATCTTTTTTCTCGATAGGGACTATGTGACATTTTTTGCTGAATATATCTATGAAAAAAAAACCATATCTTAGTTGACTTTTGATTTCAGAACCTACGTCTCGCAGCAAACTGGTGACATCCATCAAGTCAATTTGGAATTCATACTTGGGAAACGGAGCAGTGTAGGAATTGTACATATTGTATGTATATTTTTTTTCTCGATTTCGGAAGATGTTTTTATTCTATGTATAGATTTTTTTTCCGATTCCGGAAGCTTTTTTTGAGGCCGAAATTTTCGGTTCTATATCTTATGTATCCCATCATGATTATACATGTATAATAAAGTATATATAATTATATATATATACATCAGTATATATTTTTATGAATTGTGATTCCAAACAGTTCACAGCAGTGGCAGTGTGTCGACTGTTCCGCGCGTCGGTCCAGGCCAAGTACAGCTACCACTCGAGATTTGAAGCACCTCGGCGGACCTGCGACAGGTTTATACATGGGGAATCATCCGAATACAGCCTGAAAATGTCTAACTTAGAGTGAATTGTTGTAATTTACCCAACATGTATATGAATATTGAGTGAATTATTCTAATTTACCCAAGATGTATATGAATATGAATCTAGGAAATATCTTACAAAGCGCTGGATTCTTGAACGCTTCTTTGCGTTTCTTCATTCGATTGTATAGATTTGCATTTGCAATCTCAGCCGTCCAGCTGCATTACCAGCAATTTCCGCCACGGTTTCTCAATATTAATCACCAATTTGTTGATTGAAATTGCTATTTGGGATAGCACTTGTCTTTTTGAAACAACCCCAGATGCACCCATACCCTGCAACAGAGTCAGGTCGCATATCTATCCCCGGCCGGAGCGCTCAAAGCGCTGAGGGAGGTGGGGTGCGGACAAATATGGGGATGGAAAGGCCAGAAACCGACCGGAAAGGAACCAGCACCAGGTTCTGGGCTTCTGTCGCAGGAACGGGAGCCCGAAGACTTCAGAGATTTTGATCTAGATTGGATGCGCTGCGGAATCACAGGTTCCATTGAGACTTGGGCCGGGCGCATGAGGGTCCACTGGAGAACGACGTCTCAACCGTTGAAGACTTGAGGGATTGCGAAGATACAACGGTGAAAGAATTCCTACATACGTGTTTTGCCGACTGTAAAACAATGTCTGTGGGCCTTTGTGCCACTCAACATGTTCTGCTTGTTTCCTAGTCTGAAGCTGCATTCTGATGCTTGCAACTGAGTGCACTGACAGGCAGCCTACGCCAGTGTGATCCAGTGGCGTGAGTGTGATCTTGAGCGCTCTCGATTTATTAAGATGTTCTTCAATGGATGCAGGAATGGCAAATTCATCTCAAATGACTTTTACATTGCATGGTTTTCGTATCTATGATTGCGCACAATTTCTGGTCAGTTACAGGATGTCTCCAAGATGACAGTCAGGCAAGTGCCGGGGAGAGCTCACAAGCTCTCAGGGGAGTTTTTTGTTGGGCAAAGGCTCATTTGGCCACGGTGCTGTAGGGACCAGAGCAACTACTTCTGAACGGCTTGGAGTCTCGGAATCCATGAGACTCCTAGGACTCCTAGGACTCCTAGGACTCCTAGGAGCCAAGAATTTGAAGATACACAGATGTCCAGAATCAACGAATCAAGGCAGACACTAGTGTCAGTTCAAGCCCGGAGATGTTGCTCTGGTCGGGCACAGCGCCATGTGAGTTGTAGTCCCCCTTTGGCAATGGCAGGGAGTCCCAGGGAGCAGGGCGCCAGTTGAGGGAAATTTGCCAGGTTTCTGACAGTTAAGTACTGCATATGAATTTATTTTACATGCAAGTAAATAAATATGTGTATGTGATGTGCATACAAATTTGCTATCCGATAAGTATATATTCATGCTTGGAACCATCGAAAACTGTTTACAAAACTGAGCACCAAGAAATTACTTCGCACCAAGCCACTTGGACAGAGACCAACTGTACCTCAGCCCTTCTGGATACAGAGAGCTCAGGGAAAATCCAAAGCAAAACCTGTTCCGCATACAAGGAATAGCCGTCTCCCCAGCCCAAACCCAAAGTTGAACATACTCGAACCTGGTTTTGATCCACTGGTCCATGCAATCAAATGCTTTTGGAAATTTAGTTCTGTTTCCAAAGCCCCGACCAACGCACGATGTTTTGATGTCTTGAGGTCCTTGGGATGCTCTCATAGACCTGCAGCGACAGGCCGAGAGCTATTTGTCAAAGGGTCACCGTAGACTTTGGGCACGACACCTCAAGATCAGCTCAAACAAATCCTACTCCGAAGTGGCAGGGCTATACCAGGCCCTGCCAATCCATATCAATCAACATTCCAAACGATGAACAAATGACAAATCATTGTTATGCTTTGCTTGACCCCACTTAAGGCCACCCTGTTGATGGGTATTCTCAGATATCGCTTCTTGATGGTTGTTTTGCGCTATAAAGTTTTACGAATCCATTTTAACCTTCTTGTTGTTTTTGAACATAAGTGCAACTCTCTTTCCGATTGATTATCAGAGTTCGACTCTGAGCCAAGAGTCTAGATTGGGAGAGTTTTGAAGCTGGTTTTGGAGACTGTGACTTTGGCAGTCTGCTGGTGGTGCCCAAAGGGTAGGCCGTTCGATCTCACTCAACTTGGCATGGGATGTGCCGCATGGATCTAGTGGCATGTAAGCCAATGGCGCTAAAGATGCTTCAGCATTTTTGATATTTGGTGTTTCCATAAACGTTGAAAGCTGCATGAGGGGCTCAAAGAATGCGGCATGCCCTGAATTTGTTTAGACTTAGCTCGGTGTGAGCACGCTGTGCAAGCTGAGCACTGCCGCACGATTGTGCCGCCAGCGGCCGATCCACGGATTTCCAGCTCATGCGAAGCGAGGCTCTTTGGGTCTGCCGAGACACCCTGCCAAAGTGCGGCCGAGAAGCGGAGTTCAAATGACACCGCCACTTCAGATTCCAGGATGACGGAAGGGAAAGTTTGCAGTTTGCAGTGATGTGTTCTCATTTTAGGAGCTGTCTCAGTATGGACTCTGTGGCCCAATGTTCTTCGTTTAGACATGTAGAATGTCATCCTGCTTAGATTTCGGCTGGACGTTCCTTATCTTAGTTTTGTTTTAGGGTGCGACTGTGTTGGAAAGTCGCCGCCACTCCGTTTCTTCCCTTGTGCAACGACGCAGGAAGAATCAACCTCAGCCCAGAGGCGCAGGGGCGCTTCAGCGGGCCGTAGGGAGGTCACTCTGCTTCTCTTGGCACGATGCTTCAGGAGAGCTTATTACTTGTCGTAGGCTCACCGAATAGGTGAGAAATCGAACGTAGGCCGCGCCTACACCTTTCGAACAGTCAAAACCAGACTTTCCATGGCAGGGAATACTTGAAATCAGGGGTAAGAAATTTTGCTTTCGCTGCCCTTTCCTTGCCATTTCCTGCCGTGGGAGACTGCAGTGACTGTGGAGGCTTTCGATTCCTCCCCATAAGATGGACACCCGTGGGAAGTGTTCAAGTCCTGATGGCCCGCAACGAAAAGTGATGCCGGGATGCAAACTGCAGCTCGTCTTGTACCTGAGCCTTCCATATCCTTCCATTGTATTGACCTCTGCACAACAGCCTCAACCATCCAACTGAAGGCAGTTTTCAATCCACACTTTAAGAAATGACCTCCTAGAAGAGCATTCTTCAATGAAGAGACCTTCTAGACGCTACAGGATCCATAGGTGAAAGCCATCAGATTTCATGATGTCTGATCTTTGTCTTGGCATTGCCCGTTTCTGGCTCAGCGGGACGCCACACCCACGGTGAACCAGCCGCTGCAGGCAGCCTGACTTTTCCAGCACCAAGTCCACACATACATTACATGTATATATATAATACATATATATATATTATGTATATATATATACACATATGTATGTCATGTAATGTAATGTAATTCAATGTAATGTGATGTAATGGTATGTAATGGTATGTAATAGTATGTAATGGTATGTAATGGTATGTAATGTATGTATGTAATGTATGTAATGTATGTATGCAAAGTAATGTTATGTTATTTTAGGTTACGTTATGCAATGTAATGTAATGTAATGGTATGGTATGGTATGGTATGTATGTATGCATGCTTGTATGTATGTATGTATGTATGTATATATGTATGTATGTATGTATGTATGTATGTATTAATGTAATGTACTGTAATATAAATGTATATAATGTAAATGTTAATGTAATGTAATGCAATGTAATGTATGTAATGTAATGTAATGTAATGCAATGTAATAAATGTATGTAAATATATGCATATGCATGTGTATATGTATATGTATATGTGTATGTGTATGTATATGTATATGTATATATATGTATATATATGGATATATATAATATATGTGTATGTGTAAATATGTATATGTACATATATATATATACATATGTATATATATATATACGTATATGTATATATATATGTACATATATGTATATATATATACACATGTATGTTATCATATGTGTATATATATAAATATGCACATTATCATATGTGTGAATATATATATATATGTATGTTTTTATATGCGTGTATATATATATATGTTATCATATGTGTATATATATGTATGTTATCATATGTGTACATATATATATATATATATGTATGTTATCATATGTATGTATATATATGTATGTATGTATGTATGTATGTATGTATGGTATTATATGTGTGTACAGTATATATATATATATATATGTTATCATATGTGTATATATATATATGTATGTTATCATATGTGTATATATATATATGTATGTTATCATATGTATATATATATGTTATCATATGTGTATATATATACATACGTATGTTATCATATGTGTATATATATATATGTATGTTATCATATGTGTGTACGTGTGTATATATATACATACGTATGTTATCATATGTGTATATATATATATGCATATTATCATATGTGTGAATATATGTATGTATGTAAGTATGTAAGTATGTATGTATGTATGTATGTATGTATGTATGTATGTATGTATGTATGTATGTATGTATGTATGTATGTATGTATGTATGTATGTATGTATGTTATCATATGTGTGTGTATATATATATATGTTATCATATGTGTGTACGTATATATATATATACATACACCTATATACATACACAATATCACATTGGCGGTGGCTAAATATCCCCAAATTTGATAAAAAAATGACCATCACTTCTTGTGGTGGGGGGACATGGCCAGGGGACCTTCAGGGACCTTGGCAGGTGTCGTGGCGGCATGGCGGCGCCTCCTCCACCCCCTGAGGGTGTCCTCAACACGGAGGCTTTGAGATTTCGATCTTGGTGATATTCATGGGATATAGTGGAATCAGTGGAGTATTGATGGAATATGAATAATTTTCTTCGAGATTACTTCTATCTCTGAAGCTGTTTGTATCCCACATGGATCCTTCAACTTGCTTGAGAAGCCTCAGAACGGAAGCACAAATTGAACTAGCAAGCTTCGTCAGAGGTGGTCCTTGTCATCTATGGATGTTGCATGGGTTGATCAGCTTTCTGTGACATATTTGAAGGTCGTAGTACTTGCAACATATGAGATGTGTACTCAGGCGCTACAGATGAATGATGAAATTGTGGACATGTGCATGCTGCTGGACTATGAGAATAGGCACGATCTGTGGGTTGACCTTGGGTCCTCATGGTGCTTGGCCATTTCTCTTTGTTTGAAGACATCCGCTGTCTGGTCTCAGTATCGTGGATTGAGCGGACTTGGAGAAAGAGCTGAAAAAATGAGGGTCTGGAACATCGGAACATCAGTGTTGACAGTCAATTTTTGAGGCTTCAAACCACCTAAAGTATCTCAGAAATTATTGCGCAACAAGAGCAGTTTTCAGTTTGGATAGATCCCTTTGGGGAAGATGAATCGTACTGGTGGAGTTTATAAAGAGGCCCCTATCTTTTCTGTCCAGTTCTCCAGATCTTCCTTCCTTGTCTGTTGGCTGTGTCTTCATCCATCCATCAGGTTCTGCACCAAGGAGTTAAAGCCCATGCCGCGGACCTTTTTCGCGTGGGCAGTTGCTACCGGGGTGATGGGTTTGGGGACTCCAACATGTCCAATTTCAGAATGGAGCAGAGACGAAGGTCGTTCCATTTACTCCATTGCTGTGCAAGCGTTGATGTTTAACCATTTTAGAACATCGGTTTGATGACTTTTGATGGCTGCAAAAGTTGAAGCTTTATTTGTGAGGTGAAGGTCTCATCTTGAACAACGTTAATTGTCTTCCGTCCAGGTATCCCGCTCAGAACCCTGCGCACCAGTTCAAATATTTCTCTCAGTTGGGAGCCCTGGTTGTCCACTTGGCAGTTCCACTTGGATCAGCCCCCAACAGTGGCCATCTTCATCGCTCAAAAACTTGGCCTGGCAGTTTTCACAGCTTGATTTTCTGAGGCTGGTGGCCTGGGGGCTGACCTTCCTGAACCTCAAGGCCACTGTGATTAAGCCATTGGCATACACTTGGATGCCAACCCTTGAAATGATGGTACTTCAGTGCCGTTTACGAGTTTCTGTGTCTGAATTTTGCTCCCCACCCAAAGATACACCAAAATCCACCCTGCCAGGGCCCTCTTGAAGGTTGCACCCAGGGGTTCGGGTATCTGCAAACATGGTTTTGAGTGTATCAGAAATGGCCGCCCTCAGGCAGATTGGGATGAGTTCGATGACCCCACCACTGTGATGACCAGCATGCAGGTCTCTCTGAAGCTTGGACAAATTGATGTGCTGCTAGCATGAGGAAGGGGATCAGAAGAAGAACAGTGAATGCCTATATTACATGGCTACATGATCCTACACCTGCCTTGCCTGAGGAAAGATGCTGGTATTCAAGTTCTGAACCTAGAAGATGAACATGGGATGTGCATTCGCAGGGTCTTCAATGGAGTTCCAGATGCATAGAGGTTTGTCAACTGACCTATTTCTTTTGTGCCAAATCTGTTGAGAGTGCAAAGGTCCGAAGCTTCAAAAATCGCTCAAGGGTGTTGGATTTCAATGCCATTCTTCAAGTGTACCCGGAGATATGACATTTCTTCTCCCAGATGGACTTTCAGCAATATTTTTGCTGAGACAAGAATTCGGCTATCCCCATTCGGAAACAATCAAGATTGCCAGAATTGTACACAGCAGTCGTATAGCTGGCAGCCAACAGTCTGAAACCAGTTGAACCACTGATGGTGACACTGTCGCCATGGCGGCAGAGTGGAAGAAGGCTTTCTCCAGCTTGCCAGAGGCAGTCAAGGGGCAAACATCATCATGAGTCCCAAGAGCTCTGGGCTGGGGTCTTCCAAAGACTTAAGTGGCAGGATACTCTATTGTTACAGGATGCGCAGAGATATCCATGGATTTCATCATTCTCAGGAATAGGTTTCTTCCCAGCGGTTGCTTTTTGCCTTTGGATCGGCAGGATGTGCAAGAACAGATCCGCGAGAAGCAGCGGCAGGCCAGGATCAGTAGCAGTGTCAGTGCCAAGGAAAATTGATCAGCGGCCTATCGGATTTTTCTTCTGTTTGATTGGAGATTAATATGTTTATTGGCAGTTGCAGTGGTGTGTTCCCATTGAAGGGGGAGTTGACTTCTTGTCACTCTATAGACTATGTTGATCAGAAGCTGTGCTAAGATAGTGTCAACATATATAACCTGATGGAATGGCCTTGCCACCTTAGGCACAAGCCAAAAAGAAGGCAGGGCCAGTGACCGCTTCAGGTTTCTTGGTCTCTACTGAGTAGAGGAACCTTTTCTTGGGGATTGGATTATCATAGATTATCTCTTGAAGGTCTGCTCGATTCGGCTGCTTAAATTCAAAGTGCCGTCCTTTCTAACTTTGACCGATTCTGACCTGTTGTTTTGGCAGGCCAAGAAGTCTGAAGACAAGTCCGGCCCAAGGTCAACTGATTGAACTTTAAGCCTTCGTTTGCAATGTGGCCAATGTCGGTCTCCAGAATCGCACGCATGGCGCTGTCAAAGCAAGTGCCTCCCCTCCTGTGAGACGAGGCCTGTGTTGGAGGAAGATAGGACTGGGCTGGGAAGAAATCGATCCCCCAGGATCATCATGGGATCATCATGAAGCTTCTCTTGGTTCAGAGCCTGCCAGCGTATCTGCCCAATCTGTTACAGTCTCGCAGCTAGCCTTTCAGTACGCAGGACGCCTCAACGAACCCACCTCGCCATGGAGGACCGGTTTGCTGCTCATTTTTTTCGACTTGGAGAAACCTCTTTCAGTGGGCGTTAGATCAATCTGGTTGGGTGTTGTGAATCAGATCACGATTTAGTGACGGCATGTTGCGGCGTCTTGTGGCTCACGCTGCAGTCGTGAGTCATACCTTGCTGCACTGTAGCCATGAGAAGTTTGGGACCTATAATTACCTCTCAGAGTGAGATGTGGAAGCCTTGTTTCGTTTTCTTACAACATGTCTCAGGAACATTCCATAAAACCGAAAGCCAACCATCAAATTTCGACACTTTCCAATGATTTATATGTTTCGTCATTCCTTGCCCCTGGGATTCCCCTGGGATTCCCCTGGGATTCCCCTGGGATTCCCCTGGGATTCCCCGATCCAGGACTACTTTGGCGCCTGCCGCGCGGGGGTCTTCCAACAGGAGGGCTTCATGGCCTCCGAGGAGATGGTGGAGCATCTCCTGAGTGCCCCGGTGGACTCACCGACGATCCCGGTGGAAAAAACCGTGGGTCCCGGATCGGCCCAAGGGGATCTGAATTTTCATGGAAAAGACCCAAAAGACCATGTTTTTTCAATGATTTTCCAGGATTTCTCCGATCATTCAACATTAAAGATTAGGAATGACGGTTCATTCCTATCCATTTTTATGGCTTTGAGTTGGGTAAACGGTGTTGAAGCAAATACGCAGTTGGTGTGTGGTTTGGGAGAGAAGTCGTCATAAAACAAGATCTCTCACGGTTACGCAGCGGTTGACGTGACTTTTGCAAGCCGAGGAATGGATTTCAACCAGGCGCATCTGGGTCACCCAACTTGTTCACCTTGATGGCCTCAGGGTGGCCTCAGCGATGTATTGATCGGCAGGTGGTGGGTCGTTTCCGGGATGGATCTCCTGTGCGGCTATCCTCTTTCAACTACTTCCTGCTGCTTGGTAGAGATGTCCGTTGACCAGGTCAGTTGGATCCAATGCTTATTTTGCATTCTACTCGTACACACTACAGTAGTTATATCTCCTTCAAAACGATGCCATGTTGCAACCTGAACAGTTGCTGTGAGCCATCTTTACCAGTAGTACCGCACAAGGCGGTGGCGGAAGTTTCAAAAATAGGAAACCTATAGGAGAGATTGGTTGTTGTGAATCAGGGATGGCAGAGCGAAGCCACTGATTGACCGAAAGGTGGTTGGAGTTGTGTTTGCTGGAGTGGTTGCAATGGTGGCAGTGGTCACCTCACCCACAACTGCTGGATGTAGTGTGATGTACTGCAACTGTAGTTGTAGTTGTAGCGTAGTGGAGTTGTAGCTGTGGTGTAATGTAATTAGTGTAGTGTAGTTGCAGTCATATAGTTGTAGCTGTAGTTGTTTTGTAGTTGTAGTTGTTGTAGTTGTAGTTGTAGTTGTAGTTGTAGTAGTAGTAGTAGTTGTTGTTGTAGTTGTAGCTGTAGTTGTTGTGTGGTTGTAGTTGTTGTGTAGTGTAGTAGTAGTAGTAGTAGTAGTAGTAGTAGTAGTAGTAGTTGTTGTTGTTGTTGTTGTTGTTGTTGTTGTTGTTGTTGTTGTTGTAGCTGTAGTAGTAGTAGTAGTAGTTGTTGTTGTTGTAGCTGTAGTTGTTGTGTGGTTGTAGTTGTTGTGTAGTGTAGTAGTAGTAGTAGTAGTAGTAGTAGTAGTTGTTGTTGCTGTTGTTGTTGTCGCTGTTGTTGTTGTAGTTGTTGTAGTTGTTGTAGTTGTTGTAGTTGTTGTTCTAGTTGTAGCTGTAGTTGTTGTGTAGTTGTTGTAGTTGTAGTTGTTGTAGTTGTAGTTGTTGTGGTTGGTGTTGTTGTTGTTGTTGTTGCTGTTGCTTTTGCCTTTTGCTGTTGTCGTCGAAGTTAGGGTAATTAAGGTAGTGAAGTTAGTTAAGTTAGTCAAGTTAGTTAAGTTAATCAGTGTCTACTTTTTCGACATCTTCACGTCAAAAAAGGCTCAAAACCCTCAGTTTTTTTCACTTTTGACTTCGAAATGTGCTTCCCCCACAACGGCATGCACTTTTTTGACACTTTTTCGACATCTGAACCTCCAAAAGTGGTCCGAGACCGTCAGTTTTTAACACTTTTGACTTGGAAATCTGCTTCGCGCCACAACGGCGTGCACTTTTTCAACATCTTAACTTCCAAAAGTGGTCCGAAGCTGAAGTGTTTTTACATTTTGACTTGGAAATGTGCTTCGCGCCACAACGGCGTGCACTTTTTCAACATCGCAACTTCCAAAAGTGGTCCGAACCCCTGGTGTTTTGTACATTTTGACTTGGAAATGTGCTTCGCGCCACAACGGCGTGCACTTTTGCGACATCGTAACTTCCAAAAGTGGTCCGGACCTGAGGTGTTTTGTGCATTTTGACTTGGAAATGTGCTTCGTGCCACAACGGCGTGCAATTTTTCATCGCTCCTGTGGCCAGCTGGGTCCGCACCCGCCGCTTTAGCGAGCCTACTTTTCGACCCTCCGGAGCCACAAATCATTGGAAAAAACACAGTGTTTCGCGACTTTCCTACCTTTTCGCGCATCTGTATCTTCTGTCCTCTTACTCTTTCTCTTCTGATCTTCTCTCTTCTAATCTTCCCTCTTCTCTCTGCCTCTATCCTGCTCTGCTTTTCATCTGTCCATATTGTCGGAAGTTTGACTTCTAAACTTCCTTCGATAAATAAAGAAAGGATGCAGTCCATGCATTCCAACGTCAGGTTTCACGGATCCATGCGAAGTGATATGCACGCAAGCACGTAAGTGCTACGAGTGCAGAGTCCGCACTTTTCCGCGAGTACTTGTTGATTGATTGTTCAATTCTCTTCACACCTTACAAACCTAGGTTCTTCTGTCTCCCAAGTCTCTGTAAACTTCTGATGGTATCCGCATTAGCCTTGCATCATCACCTTGCTGCAACAGCACGAAGCACTGCTCTAAGAGATTCAGATGAGGTTTGACGGCACTGACAAGCAGATTTGGGCCTGGGGCTTGGAAGTGTAGTTTCCAGATGACCAGTGGAGACCGAAAGAAACGGATTGGCTGGTTCATGGTTCAATTCTGTGGGCCTTCAATTTCTTCCCCCCCAAAATGGGAACAAATCAGCAACTGTCAACCATTTGCGACACTTTTATCAGATCACCATCTTCCCGGTAGCATGGGATAGCCAAGCCCCAAGCCACGTATTCATTGGCTCAGCAGATCCCCCCAAAATGGGATGATTCATAGCTCAGATCGCGGCATAGCAGGATCCCATCTTTCTGGCGCGGCTGGCATACGAGGGTTTCTTCACCATCACCACCGGAGGAAGGAGCTGCCCAGACCTCAACCCAGGGTCTTCGTTTTTTTTTGGGGGGGAAGGGAGTGATGTTCATCATGAACTCAAACGAACAGATACACACCATGATTGTATCCACATTTCTGCAGGAGTAGAGAGCGTATACCGCTGCCGGAGTTACAACCCTACTATGGTGTGCCCCTTCGGCTGCAGATGCTGTCCATGATCAGCCTGGCTGTCTGTTTTCTTTGAACCACATGCAGTTAGCTATGCTGGTTGGCGGTCCTGGAGCTGTGCAGAGGTTGGATTGGAAGAATTTCAATCAAGCTAAGCCTGTGAAGAAGGCATTGAAGCGAGTGAAATCAGAAGAAGGATGCCCTGGATGCAAGCATCTTGGCCGATCAAACGCCCCGTGATTTTCTGTGCAGGACCCACGGAAACATAAGTGCACAGCCCTAGGAAATAGCTGTCCAACAGCAACTGAAAGATGCTGAGATCAATTCAGAGACAAAGCAAAGTCTTGCTTGTTGCTTTGGTCTTTATACTTTCTGATACATTTTGATTATTCACATGTTTTAAAACTTTCTCAGGTACTACCTGTACTGCAACCGGAATTTGAAGTTGACCTACCAGGGACTGAATCAGTACCACAAGGCTGGGGTTTGCAGGCTGTCAAAATGGCTTCGACTTCAAGACCTGCGAACGGACGTGCCAAGTGTGTTGATCAGCAATACATAGCACTGTGGTTGTAAACTCAGGGCTTTGCCGCTGGACATCTGGACATCAATAAAGGTATAACTCCACACAGTGCCATCCCGATATCGATCCCGCAGAGGATCAGAATGGTGAGAACTGGATGACGTGGAAGTACCTTGAAGCGTTCAAGGCAGCAAGTGAAGCCCTCGGTGTCAGTTCTGCACCGGTTTTGAGAACTTGATCCAGTACCACTGTCTGCAGTTTGTGACTGTTTATGACCAGGTGGAGTCCAACAAAAAGGAACCAATACTGCCAACACCTGTCAACAATTCCCTGATTGGATTTGAATAATTCAGTGTCCATCCCCACATGGTTCCACTTCTAGCCAGAGAGGCAGAGGTTGGAGGTTTCGTGTCGTATCATCGTCGTTGAGACTTTCCGAGTGGTTTAACATGGACAGTTCAAGTGACTCAAGTGGTGCCGGGGTAGCCATTGACCAAGGTGACAATCCCAAGATTAACTTCAGGCTTCATTCCATTGAACCTTGGACTCAAGCTGTCTGTTTCGGTGTGAGGAGTACCACACGTCCGTCCCAGGAACTCTACGATGGACCTCTACCTGAGGCTGGCACATCGTCAGTATCCTGGCTGAAGATAGCAAAGATTGGGGAAGGGTTTTGCATCGGAAGATTGATTGACGTTTTTCTCTTCTTTGCAACGACTTCTATTTGTGGGAAAAAGACCATTTTGGATCTGAAATGTGAACAGAATTTTATTGAGTACATGTGATGGGACAGTACCCGAAGTGAATGGAGCATGGGCTTCAGTTTTCGAATTAAAAATGGCCTTCATTTTGGGGGCACCGGTCCGCCAAACTGAGGCTGTTCCCAATCTGGTGGCTGGGGAGATTGGGCACCCAAGCTGCAGTCTGTGCAGAGATGCAAGATCCAACTCATTTGTCCTTTTTCTGCTCGGGACTGTTTTGGGAGGTTCTCTTGGCAAAACGCAAGAGAAAGTCTCTGCAAGTCAGCGGCAAAATCATCGTGATTCTGTGATCAAGGTATGGCATCGGCAAAATCTACACGAGCTTGTCGGGATTCAACGTCCGCGGAGACGATGGCGTTGGCTGGCCGCTCTTCAAAACAGGGGGATCTGCATCGACCCGTGATGACTGATGAACTGGTGATGGTGTCAATCTGATCATGCAACAGTTCAGGATGAATCTCATCCTTTGGGTCCAAAGTGAGAGATCAAAACAAAAGATTAGGATAGAACTGTGCCGACATGGTCCTGTCCCGGGCTGTCTCAGGATCCAACTTTCCTGCCTGGGAAAGTGGCTGGAGTACAAAAAGTATTCCTTCTGGACGCGCAATTTGTGGCAAAAGCAGTTGTAGACTGATGCCAATTAGACAGCCACTCCATTTTGCCGTTTAGGAACCACTGCAAGTGCCTTTAAGACTTTGGATTCTGCCAAATTATCCTTGCTATCCAGACCCTCAAGCGATTTTGTTTTTTTTTGGTGTTCAACACCAGGAGCCTTGGCCACTGCTACAGCCCGCAGATGGAAGCTTGACTGAAGAGCATGGGCTCTGGAGTGACTGCATTTTCATGTTTTCTCACCATCAAACAAAAGGCGAACCTTCCTTGTAAGCTATTGAGGTGCAGCAAGCTGTGACCCACAAATTTGGTTCATTTGGGTCATGGGCTGCCAGGAATACAAACGGCAGCTGGGTCATCGCATCTACACGCGAGAAGAGTTCCTTCAGCGGCTCAAGCTGGAACGAGGCGCACCGCTGAAGATGGACCCATCGCGCTGCTCATGACGTACACCCAGTGGTGGACATCAGTTCTCTTTCTTACTCGTAAGTCTCGGGAGTGAGGAATACCATGGAATAGCAAGATAGATTCTATGATAGATTTCTAATATTTCTATGGAGAAATGGGACGAAATGGACTCTCACCAAGTAGTTCCATGATCGAACTTGACGTCTTTCGCCAGAGGACCCTTTCGCCTCTCGGATGATGGGCATGGGCACAACTCCATGCTGCAAACGAGTGGTGAGGATCGGCTTTTACCTCTGGGCGGCTTAGCCAAGAAAGGTTGTACATAACCGTTGGAATCCATGGAATCCAGGAATCAATGAGACCTACTTTGTTTGCAGAAAACAGTTGGACCGACCAGTCCTCTTTAGGGGATTCAAATCATGAGAATTCGCTGGGATCAGAAAAGAGATATGCCCCATAGGTACGGCAATGTATCATATCATACACATATGTCTATATAGTGTATCAATATATATATATATATATATATATACATATAGATATAGATATGAGGCCCCACATATATATATATATGTATGTATGTATGTAATGTAATGTAATGTAATGTAATATAATGTAATGTAATGTAATGCAATGCAATGCAATGCAATGTAATGTATCTATGTGTGTATGTGTGTATGTGTGTATGTGTGTATGTGTGTATGTGTGTATGTGTGTATGTGTGTGTATATACGTATATGTATATATATATATAGATATGTATATATATATATATCTATATCTATATGTGTGTATATATATATATGTATACGAATCATCGAACAAGCCCATCTTTACCAGCCCCCTTTTCACAAAGGAAACGATGAAGACTACACAGCTCAAACTCAGTGTGAATGACTCTCAGTGTAAACTATTCTCAATGTGAAGGCTCTTAGCAATAATTGGAAACTTGTTCTCTATACTTTCACAAGTGAGCGTGGCCTTAGGAGTGTATATCTTTTAATTCAAATCTAGTTAGTGCCTACGACCTGTAGCGTTGACCAAGCTGGAGGTTTTGGCAAAAAAAATAATATATGTACATATATTGTATATATGTAGATTTACATATGCATATATATATATATGTATACATGTATATTTATAGATATGATATATATATATAGAGATACATGCACATATGATATATATATATACATGCACATATGATATATATATATTATTTTATATATGATATATATATATATGTATATATATGATATATATATATAATATATATATATATATATATGATACACACATATATATTATATGATATATATATGATATATATATATATACATATCATATATATATATCATATATATATACATTATATATATATGATATATATATATATGTAGATACGCATGATATATATATATATACATATCATATATATATATCATATATGTATATACATATTATATATATATGATATATATATATATATGTAGATATGCATGATATACATATATATATATACAGAAATATATGATGTATCACATCATATTCCCATATTTGATAAACCCACAGAACCGCGACTTCACCGCTTCGCCAGGCTTGCGACATGGCTGCGATAACTGCACCAAGTCTGCAGGAAACGTTCCTGTAGTATCGATTCGTCGCGTGCTGGTGCATAGTGGCATAGCTTGAGCCGAAAGCATGGCTGAAACGCCTTGCGAAGCGAAATGATTTGACTGCTGCGGAAATGTAGTTATTGCTTTGTTTCTTTTCAAGGAAGGTTTTATGTTTTGGCTCTGTATATACTGGGTCAACCTTGGTTAGATACTTTAATACGATTCACCATGTACATTTGTACATATGTATACATGGTCTGCAGGTTCTGCACTTTCTGCAGGGAGTCGTTGTGGTGAGACGTTTCATCTTGGCTTGTACAGTCATAGCCGCAGGAAAAAGCCGCTTCAGTTGATGTTGATTGGAAGCCTCGCATGTAGTGTATTTGATGCGTCCTGCATTTGGCTGGAAACGCAATGTTCACCCTCTCCCCATTTCAATCAGGCCAGTTTGCCGATGGGTTGTTGATTGTTGGATGAGTGAAGGATCCCAACTCCAGCAAGGACTTATACATATATATATAATTATATATGTATATATATATATATATACACACATATCCCCTGATTTTCTCTGCCCTTTGTGCCTCCATCTCCATCCAGCCTGAGGTGCCTGGTGGCATGGGCAAACTGAAGTCGGGCTATGGCGACACAGTCTGCCAGGTTCTACATTCCTTGCTGAGCGAGGCTGCGGGGTTGGATGCAGCGGCATTCTCCCTGCATATTTGTTCAGTAAAACTAGAGGTTTCCTGGAACAAATCCCTTCACCTGTCTTCATCCAATTTGGGAAAAAAATCAAACAACAGCTTCAAGCACGAAGAGCCTCGCAGACTTGGCTCAGTATATTTGAATCATCTCATAGGACGTCGTTTTTTTACGCCATGGCAGCACCCATCATGAAGAGCAAGGACTTGAAGTTCGATGTTTCTCTGCATGGCGATCCGGCACAGCCCTGTGTGATCTCCATTGTTGGCACCGGTGCTTCGATGAACATGATGATGCCTATTGTTGAAAGCCTTGCAGCACGTGATCTTTTTGTGATCAACTACAACCCTCGTGATGTTTGTGGCACAGAAATCTTTCGGCAGATGGAGGCAATGGTTCCTGAAGGTAGGAATCTCATGGAGGAAATGGGCAAAATCTTTTCTGCTGATGGGAGCATGAACTTGGACTCGGATTTCTATGCCCCATACAATTGGTATGATTTGGCCGACGATGTGGTTGCTATCATGGATTTGCACAACATTGCAAAGGCAAGTGTCATTGGCTTCAGCACGGGAGGCGTGATCGCACAAGTTGTGATGTGTCAATTGAAGGAGGATCGCCTGAATTCTGCGGTGATTTGTAGCAGTTCCTGTGAAGTGCTTCCGTCCCAAGCGCCTTTTGAGAACCCCGCTCTACAGGAGCTGATGGCAGCGGCTGCGGCAGTTTCCCCAGAGTCCAGCAAGGAAGAGCGCGTGAAGGGCCTGTTACCTTCTCAGATGTCGATGTGGGAGGTTGCTGAGGGGGACCCATGGCAGGCTATACTCACTAAGGCCATTGAAGATGACTATGACAAGGGCTGGATGGATATTTATGGAGGAATGAATCCATTCTCCACCCTGGCCTGGGCGAGTTTTGCAAAGTCACATGAGCAGCACATCTCCAGCCTAGAGCAGAACAAGGTTCCATGCCTTGTTGTTGCTGGCAGGAAGGATCCACTGGTCCCCTATGCACAGAGCGAAATGCTGGCAGCGAAGACTGGTAGAGCAGTTCTGGAATCACATGATTTCGGTCATATCCTGGGACCTGCATCAAACAGGTCTGTGCTTCTTGACACCATGGCAGACTTCATCAAGACAAACTCCAAGTCATGAGCCAAATGTTGCTACGTTGCTGTCGACCCCAATTGGTTTGGCCATAGCCACAGCACCAGTCTCACATCCACCTCCAAAGGGAGATTGGAAGATTGACTGGTCTGATGTACAGCTAATTTGCACCCCTTTGGCATCCAGCATCCAGCTTTGGGTTTTCACTGCCATGGCGATGTCATTGGCACGCTCATGCCGTCAAGCTGATCAAGAGGCCACATTTCATCAAAAAAGTCGAGATGTTGGTGGAGTGAAAAACCTCCACAGAAAATAGGGAGATAACTGAGATTTTGCGCAGGTTACCCAACCAGGTTGGTTCTTTCTGCACGTCGGTCCTCGGTCCCATTGTGCAGGCCCTACGGCGGGTGAGCTTTGAATTCCACGCTCCCACATATCCAGATGAGGCCCTGGGCAGTTTTGGAGTCGACATGCACCGTGCCAGTGCCATCGCCCACGGGTCATCCACATTGTGTCCACAGCTTTCAGCAGAAGAGCTTCCAGTTGTTCAACCAACTCTCTTCCTAGGTTTGACTCCGGTCGACCCCTTGGATTTCGACCCTTTGATGCTATAGCGATTTGACTGCAGGGCATGGCAGATGAAGCTGATGTCGACAGCGATGCTGAGATCCATTCGGTTGGGGAGGACTCATGTTTTTCTCAGGGGAAAGGGAGAAACAGTGCAGTTGGGTGCTGATTCCCAGTGGACTGGTTGATTTTGGTTGGAATCTGCATGTCTCCATGGCAACATTTCGCTTCGGATTTGCTCAGCCTTCAACCCTGACAGGATGAGATGCCTGGCGACGGTGAAGAGGATGACCTCATGTACCAGGCGCAGCTTGCTGTGTTGTAGTGCAATTATGGCCCAAGCAGTTTCCGCTTCTCAGATCCTTTTTTTGAACTCCGGTGTTTTTTGTTGGGACAAAGCGGTCCACAACGGCTGACTTCGCCCAGGAAGATGTACCGAAACCTCCCCCTGAGGATGATGGGGACGATCATCAGGCCACGGCGGCCTCGGCGGCCTCGGCGGCCACGGCTTTCAGATTTTGGTATGGGTCAGTTCAGCCATGTTCAGCCTGGTACCCTGATGTACCCTGATGTACCCTGTACTTCAAGCTGGTGTGGATGTCCTTCCTGGGAAAACCCAAGGAAAAGCGCATCGCTTTTCACAATGTTTGAGCCATCCCATTTGGTATGTCCATGTTCCCAATTTGACTCGTTAAACCGTTTGTTAAACCGTTTGTTAAACCCAACTTTTGCTTCTGTCTGTTCCCAACGTTGGTCGCAGCTTAAACCCAATTTGGCCCATCTGTTGGGAGGTGCTGCAGGCCAACGTGGACCCGAAAGAATGGCTCCTGGAGGCACTGGTGGCTGCACCAGCGACCCGTTCGAATCGCCAAGGGATCGGTCCCTATGCAGGTCGAACGGGTCTCATCGAGGCTGAAAGTGACAATGCCTAACGACTCAAAGGAGTGGAGGAGCGGATCTTGTTGAGGACTTGTCGCACTTCCTTTCTGATGGTTTGTGATGGTTTGTCTGCAAATAAGGTACTAGCTAATCATCAGCATCCCTATGAAATTGGCGGTAACCCCCCATTTTCAGACACACCACTATGGTGAATTAGGGTGAAATGAGGGCGCAGTCTTTGCTTTTGCCCAGTTATCTTGCTGATGCTGATATATAATGGACCGCTTGAAACAAAAGGGACATGATGGGCACCTGCCATGAAAGGACACACTTGCAGCAGACCAAGCAGTACAAACAGGCCCCATGCACTGCTGTGATATGCTTTGATTAAGAGGTCTCTTGATCGCTAGGTCCCGCTAGGTCCCGCTAGGTCCATGCGTCCTGGCCATATTCCTTGCAGGTTCAGCCGGTTAGCATTAACTGATGAGATCATCTGTTCAGCCGAACTGTTCAGGAATACAACTCATTCAGTGCAGGAGTGATCCTTAGGTCACAACCCAAAATGTTTTAGAGCTTTAGAGGTAGTGCAAGCAGCAGCCAGTGTTCTTGGACCCCGACTTTGCAGGTGATCGAAAATCAGTTTCCAGCTTCGAAGGTGCCGAGTTCGATCCATGGTTCCCCGAAAGCTTGACAAAAAAGAGGTCTGCACATTTTACCGTGAAACTGGAAAATAGAGGAAATAGTTGATGTTGGCTCCAAACTGGAAGGTTTTCACAGACTTGGGGAGTGAGCAATCTGAATGAACATGTATAATGTACTGTGTCGAACTGTTTGTTCAACCTGGAAGTGACAGGTGCAGCTGGACAAACTGACCGCACAGCTTAGTCAAGCCATGGATCGCATCAAGTCCAAGGAGGCCTGACTTGATTCCTGAAGATTGGCTGTGCAACTCTAGGTACAGTGGGTAAACGATGTAAACGGCTGATCCGTTGATGCCTCAAAGCCTCAAAAAAGAGTTGAAGGGTGCACTGAAGCCATCGTGCAACATATTCTGCCGGAATTGATGGTCCAGGCCCTGGTCGATTTCTTGCCATATCTTGCCACATTACTCCGGTTCTTTTAAAATCCATATGGCTAATGTTTTTCCTTTGGTATTTTCAGGCAATTTGGAGGGTTTTTTTCACCATCCAATAGGTCTAGTTTTCCCATGTTTTCCCAAGTTGTGAAGTCATCCATACCTCGACATAACCTGTTGTTTTCATGGCAACGTCGCCAGAACTTCATCAACACGCAGTTCGACCACCGTGCGGTGGACTATCGACAGCAGCAGGAGGAGTTGACCCAGGTGCCCGGGGAGTCGAGACGGGAGTCCCGGGGCGAAAAAACGGGGCAAGCTGAAGAATTGGATGGTTTATAAATGTTGATAATGGGTAAAGGACAGTAATAATATAAATATAATGGTAATAACAGTGATAACAATCATGATAAATATAAATATAAATATTGATAAGAATCGCAAGGAACGATGAAATTAGAATCAGCATCATAATCATGGTGGTAAACCCAAAACCATAAACCAGCCCCGAATTTACCCCAGACTCTTCGCACAAACTATAAACCACTGCAAGGATGCATTTTTCAAACCCCACTTGAGGTTCAGCAGCAGTACACGGAGCTGAACGAAGTGGCGGGGGTTGCCAAGTGATTCGATTTCAGAAAGGTGGTGGGTTGGAACCTGGAAGATAGACTCACATTCTACAATTACGCACGAACAAATGCCATTTGGCTTTTGACTTTTGGACACCACCAACCCTTCTTCCTCTGTTGGACGTATCTTTGTATTGTTACATTACAACAAATCGCCGAAATTGCCAAAGTAACAAAAACACATTCCTGGGGTGTTGAACATTTATCGCAAAGTTATGAAACAATTGACAAAGTGTTTCTCACATGCAATTGGAACATTCAGATAGGCTTTTCTTTTTATATAGACGTCTTCATGAAAGTGATTATAACAATATGACGTTACTTGAACATGCTTGGACTCTTCAGACACACCCCATCTTCTGTAAACCTTGCAAAGATAGTTTCCAAGGTCATGAACTTACAGATTGAGCTCAAAAATGTCAGTGAAGAGCTCGACATGGTCAAGAACGAGATGGAGGACAGACTCAGGGCCTGAAGATCTTGGCCACGACTCATGCGAGCAGCGTATAGAGCTAGGAGGAATGGTGAAGACCATCCTGTAGTTGGGAGGGTCATTCAAGACCACTGTCTGCAAATTGGTGAAGACACACTGACTGCTCTGTTTGTACTGCCAAATATGATTTATATGATTTACTGTTTATGACATTTTGTGACTTGATGAGGTTTATGATTGTGTTTACATGTGTTTACTATTGTGATTCTGATGACGCGCCGGCAATGTGCGTCACCTGCAGGAAAAGTCCTCGACAGTGACAGATACCACGCCCATCGTTAAGATGAAGGCTGAAGAGATCACCCGCGGTCTGAAAGTGTCTGAAAATGCCATGGAAACCCCGTCAAAGGGCCATGAAATGGCCATAAAAACCATAGAGAACATATGGAGAACATTGGCAAAATGATGCACCAGTGGAACGGGGTAGCCTAAAACAACAGCTTTGGCGCTCCTTTTCATCGCTGACGAAGGATGCCTTCAAGAGATTGAGGGCAGACACTCGGCAGCTGGAGGTGCCAGTCACTTGCCCACTGTGGTTGAAACATTTACAATAATGTGGGTAAAGCAATAATGAACATTTATAAACCACCCATGACTGGGAATGGTAATCATACCAGCTATAATTATGGTGATGACTGGGGGATGGTTTATTATTGTTTTACCCACATTACCCATGTATGCAAGTTGCTTGAACAATCTATGTCATTCCAGGTGCGAATTGGTGTGGTCAGCCACACGTTAATGCAGGCAAGGCGGCAGGGCCCCATACGATTGGGGATTTACATTGGCATTTCGTCTTTTGGGTCGTTCAGGCCAAGGGCAGTGCCATCGCCAGCAAACCACATTACGCTATGGGCTGGCGATTTATTTTTGTCCAGATTGCCGCATCGGATCTTGGAGGATTCGCGGAATATGTATAACTTATATAACTGTAATTTCCCCAAATTCACCGGACTTGCAGCAATCCCAGGCTTCGTGTTTGCCCATTGATGATATGGGGTGCTGCGTTGGCTCTGTTAGTGGATGAACCTCCAGCATTGGCAAACACGGCTCTACCGGGTCAGGCAAAGCTGCGACAAAGGCCCAACCAGGAGACAATGACTGCGACTGGAGACGGTTTTGGGATCATGAGCGAAAACTTGATGCTATGACTACTATCTATGACTACTATTTGTGACTTCTTGATGTTCAGGATTTTCTGTAATTTTCCTTCAATTCTAACCAGTCAAGCCTGTTTGGCCGTTCCTTGTTCTGTGTTTCAAAATACAAGAAACAACTGGTTTCAAGAATTGCAGAAGAAGTCGCTTGTTTTCTATATGGGCTGAAACTCTGGCAGGCTCTATTTCACAGCAAAATTCGCCAATGCTCATTCCCCCGAAGATCATCCATCCCCAACCCCAGCACCAGGACCGAAAGCGTGGGGTCTACGGGGACTCCAGAGCCGAGGAGGATCAGTGCCCTTTGGGACCTCTGGGACCTCTGGGTCGAGCAGGATCCCTTGAATCCCTTGAAATGTCGACCAGGGTCACCAATCCGCATCACTGTATGCTTTTGGAGGTATGACGAGCAGGATCCGTGAGAATTCGCTGACTGCTCCAAGTCGGTCAATGCAAACATGAAAATGCCAATACTGGTGGTGTCAAACCGAATAGAATGTCACATATGTCACTATTGCTGGCAAGGTTACAGGTTTCAACAATGCCATAGGAAAGGTTTCAATGAGAGTCTTTAAACAGAGTCCTCAAACCTCGTGTCTGAACATGTTCATACTTAGCCATTTTACCGCCCTGAAGAAACATCATCTGACAAATCATCCTTAGAGTTCTTCTTCATACATTGACCATGTACATGAAAAACTAGTTGTCTATGGAATCTCTGCCGTAGCGGCGGAGGGCAAAGGCTCCAACTTGGTGCCAAGTGTACAGCAGGTTCCGCGTGCCTCAGGCTGCATGCGACCTGTCATGGTGCTGGGTGTTTCACGAATTCAGGCCTGAAGAAAGTGAAAACAAACCATAGCTAAAAGAAAGATCCAACGTACAACACATACAACCAACATCATCAACATTGATATAGCTCTCCCGTTTGCAACATTCCATGGTAGATGGGCCAGTCCTTTGCTTTGAAGCTTGGCCACGTAGTTCGTCCCTTGCCTGGAAGGAGACTTCCATCGCATCTCAACATGAGAGGAGAAAGAGTACAACGAGGGAATGAGTCGTTCTTGAACGGTCAGGTACTCTATGATAATATGTAGTAATTGGAAACTCCCAAACCTAAAGGGAATTTACTTACTGAACATGTGGATTTTCAGTGGCATCCTGTTTTTGGGACTGTGAATGGCTGGTTGCACTTCTCTTTCTACCTTTGAATGGAACTGTCCATGAACCCAGAAGTCCAGTCTTTCAATAAAAGCAGGAGGGGTGCTGTATAAATAATGTATAACTTTTGAATACTTTTGATGTCAAAATCAAAAAGGGAAGTATCAGGAACTGCCTGGATAAATTGATAGTTGCTCTTGTACATATATATATATATATATATATACACATACACATTATACATTGTTACCGTTACGCGCCTTGTATATTGAATCCCCTGCTCGGAGTTAAAATATCGATTGATCCTCCACCATTGCAACAATCTGGTACAAAGTAGCAGCACACTCATATCCTTTGCAGATTTCAGATGCAAATCTCTTACCTCTCAGAAGCCGGCCATGTGCCATGAAGCCGTTGATTCCATGCTTGTGGTCACAGCAAGTGTAGAAGTCAAGTTGTGCATGTCGTTCTGACAGAGATTGAAACTGCTTTGCTCGGCTCAGTCCAACAGCCTAAATTTGTGGATTCGCATCCCATCTTGTGCTTCTCCCTGGTAGACTCCGGTGCGCTGGGCAGTTGGGAAGAGCAACGCGAGTTTGGGATTGAATCAGCATGACCCGACGAGTCTCTGAGGAGACATCAAACTCCTGTTGTCCATATCAGGTTGCCATCCAGGATCAGGTTTAATCATTTGCGAGGTTGTCGTTGGGAATCAAGTTTGTATTCACCAAGTCCTGTGACCGGTATTTGTTCTAATGGGCCAGGCCAATTCCCCCAAGTGATTTGGCAGACGAGGTGCTGTGGAAACCGAATTGGTCGTTCAAGGAGTTTGTTTTTGTAGCAGTTGAGTTTGGGGCATCAGTTTGCAGTCCTGTGCTGATGGGGGCATTGAGCAATTTTGCAGTTGCAGAACTGAGAACAGGAAAACCCTCCACAGTTCGCATCATGCGATTCCATTATGCAGAAAGTCATTCATTAGACACTTGTTTACTTTTTGATCCTTTCTCCGTTGTCATTCTCGGCTCCAGATTTTCAGCTGACAGCTGCTACTGTAGTGCTCGAGTTTACGGAGCACTTGCATCCCCATTTTGCATTCCTGATCTCTCATGGGGTCATGTCAAGCCGACTATAAGTGCTTTGGAGAGACAGCGACAGCTACAGGCCTTTATGATTGAGGTTTATTTCCATTGGTCACCTTTTGCCTCGGAGTTGCCGTTGGGCCTTACAGCCTTACATTTGCAGTGAAATTCACAAGCTTCGCTCGAGGGCTCTTTCAACTCTGGAGAGCATCGTTGTTGGAGTTCAGACCACAAGCCTCAAGATCCAGCAGCATGTGAATGAGTCCCGCCGTCGAGCGACAGCTGCTGTACAACAGGGAGATCAAGCAGGCTACGAGGAAGAAGTGCACAGAGCAGTCAAAAAGGGCAATATGGGCGGCACTTGCAACAGCATGATGCATGGCCCTTGTGCACCTGTAAACTGTTCCAAGTGTGGCCGCTGGCACTTTTGGTTTTGCCACCAGTGCAGGACTTGTCAATACTGGGCCTGTGTCAACGGATGTAATTGGAGGTCATTGGGGTGGTCCTGCGTTGATTCACAGTGTAAAGGTGCACATTGTGGATGCACACTAGGCACGAACCACTGGAAGGAGAACGGACGCGTTGCTTGATCCATCTCCATTGGAGGCAGGTGGATCCATGAGAATATCCCGTTTGCAGTTTTTTCTACTGCTGTGCTTGACATCCAATGACGATCTGCGCGAGCCAAAACCATTGCGCCCGTTGTTTGAGTTTCAGAGTAGCTGGCCAGCCATCAGTGACTTCCCCATCCCAGTTGAGATGAATATGTAATGATATGTCAATATCTCTGCAACTCCACAGCTACAAGAAGTCACCGGTACCAGCTTTCGATTTTCAGTTGATGTTGATCCATGCCAGGCTATGGGGAGCCTCGCCGACTTTTTGGAGGATGACATGAACTGCTGGGATGGTGGAGATCCAGCGGTATCTTTTCTTGCGAACGGCAAAATAGCTAGGACCTCTAGGAAATGGATGGATATTCATCCCACCGTGGTAAGCATCCATCGCTTTGAATAGGTTTGAGCCAACCGAATTTTCTACCGCAAGCGACGGCAGGCACAATTCCGAAACCAGAAAGGCGAACTTCCGGAAAGCTACGGCTACAGGGTCTGCTTCTGGGGAGTGTTGGGTTTGGGCAGCGCCTATGTGGATTTGTCTGAAATTCAAGTACCCCAAAATCTCATGGTCATGTAAATCATCATCTTCACATCAATAAAATGACTGGAGCGCCAAATTCGATGGCTTTCGCGTTCCAAAATGTAACTATATATATATTATATAATTTAATTTTATGGCTATCCCGAATCTGCTGAAGCTGATGATCCATGGATTCCACCTTTTCGGCCGGGGCAAGAAAAGGCTTTTTCACAAGCTGCAGGCCAGTTCATTCAGATGCAATAAGGATTGAAGATCAACGCACATGATAGACACTTCCATTTTTCGTAGCTGTGGATCTATGGATGTGTTGAGATCTTCGGATAGCGAAGATGATCGAAGATGTGCCAGGCCGATACGCCCCTGGGTGTTGGCTTTTGGACCGAGGCAGTGATGTTTTTTTTTGTTTTTTTCCAGAGCTCCTGCCCTCGGCTGTATGAATTGTGCTGAATTTCTGGCAGACCACAACGCAATGCAAAGTCTTGGAGAAGCCGATTGTAGTTCCCCATGGTCAGTGGCAGCCCCAGCCATCTGACATTAAGGAGATTCTGCAGAGATGTCTTTGATCCAGTGGGACTTGTGGATACTATAGTGTCAAGGGAGGTGCAACGACTTGGTGTGAAACCACAGAGTTGGGCACTATCAGACAGCGACTGTATCTACTGTATCTGTTGTGTTTAAACATCCAGGGCCGCTTTTTTTTCAGTTCCACTCATGGTTGGCTTGAGATGACTGGCGGCTGTCTTGTACATGGCCTGATCTCAGGGACCACTTTCAAGGATATAGCATCCTCTACGCTTACTGTGCAGAGGACCTGAGAGCTGGGATGACTCTGATTTTTCAAAGTGGGACAGAAAAACAGCTGGACATTTTCCAACATGACCAACAGCTAGGAGGGATTTCCATAGCTGAACTTGGGGGTACAGTTCCACTGACAAGTGGCTTTTTTTGGCCATAGTCCAAAATCACCCCAGTCCTGCAGTCGAGGAGGGCTTGACCCAGCTCCTGGAGGGAGTGCTTCCGCCGATCCTACCAGCAACGCAGAAGGACTCGTAGCTGTCGTAGCTTCGAATTCTTTCGTTCCATTAGTTCCATTGTATGGGCAGAATTTCCGTTTTGCACCCTTGCATATGAAGAGAACCCTTGAAGGATTTTCAGGAGCTAAAAACTGGTTGGAACGGATTAAGGGTGAGACCTTGCAGGAGCCTTCGAAGTTCCCAAGCTTGGAAGCAATCTCGGAGAACTTTGGAGCGAAAGACCCCAAGGCAGCTGCATGGTTTGAGTTTTGTTTTGCAGGCGTGGAAGATGTCTCTGCTTGGCACATGGTCAATTATGGTGAATTCCAATTTTCGTGATTTCATGATATTTGAAGCAGAGTTCCCGGTGATCTTCTGAATTCATATGTGCTTTCCACTTTCCACCTTCCCAACCCGCGGCTCCTGAGGCAGCTGCGCCCAACTCCAAGTTCTGTGTTCCCCTGCGAGTGCCTGGAGAGTTGGCCACGCAAGTCACGGATGTTGCACCAGGTGCCGGCTGGAATGGTGACCGGAAAGGAAGTGGATTCCCGGGGTTCCCGGGGCATGGCAAGTCCATCATCGAATCATCGAAGGCATTTTCATTGAGAGATGCTGTTGAGAATGGTCTGTTTCTGTCAGGCAGAGATATTTGGATGGTGAGATTCGACCAGGCCAAGAGCGGAATTGTCCGTGGGCCGAAACGCTTCAAAAATGCACAGCATTTCGCAGTTTCACGGAGAAATGACACCATGAGATGTGGCACCAATAAATCCATCTGCACCCTGTGAGATCTTGTAGGCTCTCAATGAATCCAGAAAATCCGTCCAAACAATTTTCAAACTCCGAACACACCAAAGATTCCCTTGGCAGTATATACAATTATATACAGAGACATCGACTTGGCAAACTACAAGAACCTCACCTGGCGTATCTCATGATTCTCATGGCAGATTTCATGGGCCGTGATCTGTTGGCCAGGACTTGATCACACCCTTTCTGCAGGTGGGTGGCTTAGGCGGCTTGGTCGTTTCTCCTTGAACTTTGATCTGGCAGACATCACTCGACTCGACTTAAGGCAGCCAAGGCGTGCGACGTATGGGAACTCAGGGTGGTGAAATGCGGGCTGCACTTAGGTGGCACTTGTGGTGAATTGCAGCCGGCGGCTAACCCGAAAGCCTTCTCAGGAGAAATCATTTATAGACAACGAACCTTGCGATAGAGATGTGGTGGCATTTGAGAGATCAGCATGGACATGGAAAGGGGAGGAAGCGCCAACATTTCCAATAGATCGAAGAACACCCGTCTTGGTCGCTGCTTCAGATCCCAAGGCCACAAAGCTGAGAGCAGGCCTCGCAGAAGGAGTGAAAGGTGCCAGCAGCGCGATGTTGCACTGCATGGGGAAGGTTTTTCAGTCTCTGGTTCAGATATAGAATGGGCTAGCGCCCAGGTGCCGCCGACCCCCCTAATTGGAGGGGGGTACTGTAGAGAGAGAGAGGGAGACGGACAGCAAGACAGACATATGGCCGTTTGCTTCTCAAGCCTGTGGCCTTGTCGTCGCTTTTGCGTGCGGGCGTGGCGCCTGTTGGGGTACCTTTTGCATCGGAGTTGGGCGGACTTTTGGAGGAGTTGGAAGGTTTGGAGGGTTTAACGCCTATAAGAAGCCATTGCTGCGGCCGTGGGGTGCCCTTGAGCCATTGCTGTGGCCTTGTGGTGGCTTTTGCGTGCGGGAGTGGCGCGTGTTGGGCTTGTTGGGGTACCTTTTCCCTGCGGAGCTGGCCGGACTTTTTTTGGAGGGTTTGGAGCGTTTGAGGCCTGGCAAACGGCAGCCTTGAACGCGTATAAGAAGCCATTGCTGCGGCCGGGGGGTGCCCTTGAGCCATTGCTGTGGCCTTGTGGTGGCTTTTGCGTGCGGCAGTGGCGCGTGTTGGGCTTGTTGGGGTACCTTTTCCCTGCGGAGCTGGCCGGACTTTTGGAGGGTTTTGGAGGGTTTTGGAGCGTTTGAGGCCTGGCAAACGGCAGCCTTGAACGCGTATAAGAAGCCATTGCTGCGGCCGTGGGGTGCTCTTGAGCCATTGCTGTGGCCTTGTGGTGGCTTTTGCGTGCGGGAGTGGCGCGTGTTGGGCTTGTTGGGGTACCTCCTTTCCCTGCGGAGCTGCCGGACTTTTGGAGGGTTTGGAGGGTTTTGGAGGGTTTGAGGCCTGGCAAACGGCAGCCTTGAACGCGTATAAGAAGCCATTGCTGCGGCCGTGGGGTGCCCTTGAGCCATTGCTGTGGCCTTGTGGTGGCTTTTGCGTGCGGGAGTGGCGCGTGTTGGGCTTGTTGGGGTACCTTTTCCTTGCGGAGCTGGCCGGACTTTTGGAGGGTTTGGAGGGTTTTGGAGGGTTTTGGAGCGTTTGAGGCCTGGCAAACGGCAGCCTTGAACGCGTATAAGAAGCCATTGCTGCGGCCGTGGGGTGCCCTTTGAGCCATTGCTGTGGCCTTGTGGTGGCTTTTGCGTGCGGCAGTGGCGCGTGTTGGGCTTGTTGGGGTACCTTTTCCCTGCGGAGCTGGCCGGACTTTTGGAGGGTTTTGGAGGGTTTTGGAGCGTTTGAGGCCTGGCAAACGGCAGCCTTGAACGCGTATAAGAAGCCATTGCTGCGGCCGTGGGGTGCTCTTGAGCCATTGCTGTGGCCTTGTGGTGGCTTTTGCGTGCGGGAGTGGCGCGTGTTGGGCTTGTTGGGGTACCTTTTCCTTGCGGAGCTGGCCGGACTTTTGGAGGGTTTGGAGGGCGGACTTTTGGAGGGTTTTGGAGGGTTTTGGAGGGTTTTGGAGCGTTTGAGGCCTGGCAAACGGCAGCCTTGAACGCGTATAAGAAGCCATTGCTGCGGCCGTGGGTGCTCTTGAGCCATTGCTGTGGCCTTGTGGTGGCTTTTGCGTGCGGGAGTGGCGCGTGTTGGGCTTGTAGGGGTACCTTTTCCTTGCGGAGCTGGCCGGACGTTTGGAGGGTTTGGAGGGTTTTGGGGCGTTTGAGGCCTGGCAAACGGCAGCCTTGAACGCGTATAAGAAGCCATTGCTGCGGCCGTGGGGTGCCCTTGAGCCATTGCTGTGGCCTTGTGGTGGCTTTTGCGTGCGGGAGTGGCGCGTGTTGGGCTTGTTGGGGTACCTTTTCCTTGCGGAGCTGGCCGGACTGTTGGAGGGTTGGGAGGGTTTTGGAGGGTTTTGGAGCGTTTGAGGCCTGGCAAACGGCAGCCTTGAACGCGTATAAGAAGCCATTGCTGCGGCCGTGGGGTGCCCTTGAGCCATTGCTGTGGCCTTGTGGTGGCTTTTGCGTGCGGCAGTGGCGCGTGTTGGGCTTGTTGGGGTACCTTTTCCCTGCGGAGCTGGCCGGACTTTTGGAGGGTTTGGAGGGTTTTGGAGGGTTTTGGAGCGTTTGAGGCCTGGCAAACGGCAGCCTTGAACGCGTATAAGAAGCCATTGCTGCGGCCGTGGGGTGCTCTTGAGCCATTGCTGTGGCCTTGTGGTGGCTTTTGTGTGCGGGAGTGGCGCGTGTTGGGCTTGTTGGTACCTTAACGAGAGAGGGCTATGTGCGCGGAAAAGTTCCACACCTGCGGTGGTCCCAGGCGCCGCCCCGGCCTTGGCGAAGGCCGGGGTCGGCGGATTTTTTTTGTGTCACATCTTTGCAGCTTTGCCATTTGGCCTCTTCAACTTGAGTTGGTTGCCATGCTAATGATATTTTGATTTTGCCAACTTTGGGCATGGCGCCCCAAACCCCTATATTATTGAAGATCGAACATCAAATATCTCAAAATATTCCAACATATCCTAGATTGTGGCACAATTGGATGCCCAATATATCCCCACAGGGTCTCAACATCATGATTTTTTTGTGGTTTCAGGTGACACGGTGGACGAAGATGGCGTGAGTGCCTTGATGATGGCCGCCTCCGAAGGTGGAGCTGAGGCATGTGAGGTGCGCGTTGGCCACTGTAAAATGGGGATGAAGGGATGTGTTGATCCACCAGCTATTTTGATGTGAACAAAAGATGGGTATTGACCCCAAACAATTGGGGCAATGGATTTTCTGGTGCTGCCAAGAACGGCCAAACTGGGTACAGATTTGTGCTGGCAAGGTCCTTCTGAAAGGCGGTGCGGCAGTCAACCATGCCGAGCGCAAGAACAAAAGGAGCCTTTCTGCATCCCGAGGGATTTTGAGGGTAGTCCTGGCACGGCCACACCACCCTCAGGTGAAACGCTGGAGAGGGGGTTGCCAGGGTTTAGGAATTGATGCTGGGTTTCTAGTCCTAATCCTTTACAAAGAATTGCTGCAGGTCTCACTGCGAAGTCAGCAAATGCAAAGGCTCCCACGGGGAATACACAAGCAAACAGAGATTCGGCACCAAGCAACAGGACGGCCCTGATGTGTGCTGCTCAGGGAGGACACCTAGAAGCAGTCAGGGACCCTCAGTGCGAAATCGGGGGGATTCACTGTGAGCTCAGGTTTTCCCAAGGACCTGATTTTTTGCTTCACAGCTTCACCCTTAAAGCACGCCTTGAAGAATTTCCCATCTGAAAATGATGACTCAGTGCACCAGTTCTGAGAAGGACAATTCTGGATGATTCCACTCTTGGACCTTCGAGTGACAATTCTGTGATACTTCCAATAAGATTTGGTTTTGGCTAGATTCCATTGTATCCGTCTAAAATGGTTAGTTGTCAAATATAAACATCTATTTTTGCTGGCCGACCCATTTTCAATCAATGATGCCCATAAAATGGCCCCATGTTTTCTTTGATTGTTATCAACCCCCAGTATGTCCCATAAATGTTCCTGTGCTGGTGTCAGGTGAAGACTTTGTTAGCAGCAAAGGCTGACACTACACAGGTCGACAGCGAAACGCAGACAGCCTTGCACTGGGCAGTGGGAAGCACTCAGTGGAGATGGGGACCTTTGGGCCAACTCGCTTGAATATAGATCCCAAGTTGCTGATGCTGATGCTGATGCTGCTGTTGCTGCTGTTGCTGCTGTTGTTGTTATTATTATTATTATTGTTGTTTTTCTTGTTCAATACCTACCAATAATAACAACAACCAGGAACATGGATTGAATTGGAATTTTGCACAATCAGCGCTGTGGCATGGTCACTATGCATCCAGCAACCGGAGAAAAACAGTAGCCCTCGGTCCACCCAATGGCACCTTCATCCTACAAAGTCTGACTAGAGGATAGTTCAGGTTGGTTTGTCATAAGACGTTTTTTGGGGGGTATCCCCCATTTTTAGACGCACACACACACACACAGATTTTCTCTAGAAATTTGGGTTGAGGGGCATGGTTTAGATGTGAGTTCTGACTGCGGTTTCTCAAGCTGTGCTTCTTTAGGCAGTGGGTGGGCGTTTGGAGACGGCAAGACTGCTCGCCAGCCTCGGCCAGAAGACCGCGAAGAATGCGCAGGTGGATGGAACACAGGAGACTTTGGTCTGACTTCTCTTGGAGTAGGAAAGGCTCACGTTGGCCATATCTTTTTTGCGGCAGTTCAAGAGGTTGGCATTACAGGGGCTCTGAAGGCAACCTGTTAGTCATTCATTCTCAATCACTGTTAGTCATTTGCAGGGGAAAACACCTGCGGAAGTCGCGGAGACACTTGGTGGCAGCGTTACAGGAAACCACAGGTGAAAACTGTGTCCCACTGACAGCAGGTTCTCGTGTCCCAGTTCCATGGATTTCAGTGACAGTGGCCGAGGGCAATGAAACATGCCGAGACGGCAGCGGCTCTTCAATAGGTCTGGTGGAGTGTTTGATGGTTGGGACCAGCAGATACCAGTGCAAACTTGTTCCAAGATGAGTCGCTCTGCCCTGCAGGCCTTATATCTAGCACCTCAGACTCTGAGACACCTGCGGGAAGGCCTGCTCTTACTCTGATCAAGATCGCGAGTTAACTCGTTCTCATCCATCCAAATTCTTAAAAATTGATGTTCTTTAGACCTGCACTGGAACAGTACTGGAACCCGTTTCATTCTCGAGTTTCGCGTCACCTCAGAGTTGAGATCTATGAGACCCAGCGAGGGTGGACCACGGTCGAGCTTTTGAACGTTTCACAGGCAGTTGGACAGGTGAATGGTGAACCTGTCGGAGGGCCGTGTCCATGACTGACAGAGCCGTGCAATTCTTGCTTGGACTGGATAACTTCTAGCATTTCCAGCCAGCAGAACTGCAACAAACTATCAAGACATGACAAGATATCATGCAAAATGAATATCCATCAATTTCCCAAATGTCCCCACATAAAGATCCAGTTAGCCATCCAGCAGTATTTCTGGGTTTCGCGTTCTCCGTCAGCTTGTCGCTCGTGGATGGCTTTTGAACTTAGCGGCCCCGGAAGTTCACCCGCAACGGAAATGCCCGTTGACCAGGCCCAGGCAGATTCTCTAAACTCTAAAGACTTCACGAAAGGATTCAAAAAAAAAGGCCAGTTTCTGCGTTGGAACAGGAAGAATCAGAGATTCTCTCATCGGATTCACCGGATTGCTGGAGAGTCTGGCTGGGTCCTATCAGAGCTCTGCAGAGCAAGTCGTGCTTTGAAGCGGCTTCGCTTGGATTTCTTCAGCGGCGAGAAATTTCTGCAGCGTACTTTTCCCTGGTTTGATGAATTCAAGGCGATTTCAAACCAACATAGCCCAGTTCCTCCTTCAAAGCAATCCAGTCTCATTTTGAGTGATTCATCAGTGATACAGTGATTTGGGACTCTGAGGATCAGCAGTTGGAGTGACCATCGGACAAACTGATTCATTTTCATTAATCTTGATTCCACAAGATGGTGGATCAGACGCAAAGTAGCTGTGCAGCGACTCGGTCCTGTGATGCATAGAACCAGCTTGCCATAGATGCAACAGGCGACTCCATCCTGGCCACCAGAGAGAAGCCCAGCAGCCCAGCAAGCCAGCTGAACAACCAAAGCATGACCAACGAAACTCCAACACTTCTGGCCGGTGCAGCCTGCGGCATGGAACGGCCAGACTATGGAGACTATGGAAACAGTGAGGAGATGCCTGTGAACTTCATGGCTGATCCAAGACTGGCGCCCGAGGTTGTTTTCATGAATGTGGCTCCATCAAATTTGGAAACCTTAATGGAATTGGACATGAGAAGATGACCGAATGCATGAATGGTCATCAACATGGGTAGGGTTCTTGACCATCAGAATGGATTGAACCATAAGATTCTCAATTCCAGCGCTGGGCAGTCTGCGCTTCTCAGGAAGGTTGCTTTGCGAGTTGCACATTTTCAGGTTGTTGCATGGCAACGGTGATTACTCACAACAAAAACAATTTTCAGTGAAAAACCTGGATTCTTTAAACATTTTTTAACATTCCCACCTTGTGTGAAATTGGGCACTCCCTTTGTGAAATGGTGGCAGGACGGCCTTACTGTTGGCATCCAGGTTATCCAGCGTGCTTTTCAGAGGAAGGCCGTGCAGATCACATTGGACGAAGAATATGAATCTGACATAAGCTGACCATAGCAAAGGAAGAATATGAATAATTAAGGATGAATATGGCTATGGACCAATACCAATACAATTTCTTATTGGATGAACATCCATTTACCAGTTTGATGTTCACCGGTACCAGGTTTTGACCCATCCCCATATTGACCACAGCAGAAAGAAAGGAAGTGCAGGCATTACTATCACGAAAGACTCCGACGACTGTTGGATACACGACCAAGTAGCTGGGTACTTCTCCTATCACAGGTCATTTTTGGTTTCGAGGGATCTCCGCTGAGAGTCTGCCAGCCACTTTGATCTCCTGATTTTTCGTTTTTTTTTTTGTGCAGGTGAACAGCCTTGAGCAAGAGATCAAAAAGATGGAGCTCCATGGCTTCAATCATTCGACACATGCGACGTAATTGTTGATGTATTTCTCAAACAAGCTGGATCGATTTTTGATGATTTCTCCATGGTTGATGAATTGATATCAAGTTTGAGAAGAATCCAAGGCTCACCTGCGAGGAGACTGTGGTGACTGGGGTGGGTGGGTGGTTCAGATGTTGAAGAATATGTATATAAGGTGGGGATGACGATGATGACTGCTATTGATACTGTTTCTTTGTCTATTGTCATGATTATTGCTGCTGTTATTACATGACTTACTATCATCACTATTGTTTATTGTTATTATTGCTTCTAGTTGGTTTTTATTTATTATTTCTTTCTAGTATCATGGTCATTGTCATTGTCATCGTCATCACCATCACCATCACCATCATCATCATGATCATCATCATCACCATCACCATCACCATCACAAGCACAACAACGACGACGACGACGACAGCAGCAGCAGCAGCGACGACGACACCAAAAAGATGATATGATATTTTTAGTGATTGCCTAATAATTATATAATTATGCCAGTGGATGATATCTAACATAGTAATATAATCATTATCATTATTACAATCAAACCCGTCACAATAATCATCCTGTTTTCACGATCAGAATCATCATTGCTATTCTAGTCATGATTTCCAACGATAAAACATATTACAATCATTACTGTCATTATTGTTTCGATGATGATCCTGACAAATATGTTGACAGGAACACAGGGCCAGTGTGACAAACCTGGACCGGAAGACCTCTGCGTTGCAGGTGTGATCAGTGCTGGCTTGGCATGTTGCGCCATACGTTCAATCATGGTTCTGGAAAACTCAACGAAAGCCGGTTGCTTTTGAGTTGAGATCACCTGACCATGGAGTATTGAATCCGCGGTGATGGAGGTGGAGCTTGTCGAGTCCAAAGAGCGATGGGAACAGCTGCAGGATGAGGAGAAGGACCGAATTGCAATGCAGAAATGACGGACATGATGTGACTGGGATGTTTCAGATTGATCTGCCACATGCGCGTATGGAATCTACTGAAAGCGCTGGTCAGGAGCTGTACAAAACCTTGGGATCTTTGAAGAAGCAGATTCTGAGGCGGAAACCAGGGGAAAGAGGAGTAAAAATGAGTAAAAGACTTCAATCATGGTCAACCCAGTTGTGATAGGCGAATTTGTTGAATTCCGACATGTTGCTGCTTCCCAGATATCGCAGTGCCTATCTAAAGCATCAAGCAGCGCCATGCCAAAGGCTGGAAAGCCTCAAAGCTGCAGTGTTAAAGGAGATCCAGGAGAGCGTCGGCTCACCTTAAGCAAAGTTGCCAGCTGGTACCAGTTGGATTCACTGAGTGTTGGAACATCATCCAACATCATGATTTTCATGGAGAACTTTCATGAATTTTCTGGAAAACCACAACGAATTGCCATCTCAATGAGTGTTTCTCAGGATGACCAGCACAAAGAAGCCGAGCTGGGAGAGTTGAAGTCACTCATGAGTGATGAATACTTTAGGGTTGGAATCCCAGATGGCCACAGGTGTGGGCCCATGGGGTGTGGCACTGCCTGTCTTACCATGACACAGCTAGTGGCGTTTCAGAGTCCAAGACTTGTCGATGGTTCAGCGTGTCGGCCACATGGAATCTGTTGGAAGGGCACCATGCCGCTAACTGCGGGAGAGCTTGGTTATGGCCGCCCTGGCATTGCTTTCCGGGTGCAAACTTGGCACTTGGCATTCCCTTCGACATTTGGGTGTGTCTGAAAATAGTGTACGCCTAAACCCAATGGTTTTGCTGATCATTATCCCTATTAAATGGCTATTTCATTGGGAATATACCCTATTTTCAGACAAACCCATTTTGCTCTTCCAACATCTGTGCATTTCTGTGCCATTTTCCCATGGGATGTTCATCAATCCATTGGGAGAGGATTCCCAGCATGGCAATGGCCAGGTCCATCTCGTGAGGCGCCAAGGTTTTCACCTGTGACTTCGGGACCCCAGGCCTGGTGCCATGGAAACACCCAGTTTTTTGGGAGCGAACTCAGTGAACAGCCAAGTTTTAAAGCATGTTTGACCACTAAAACATACTAAAACATACTAAAACCCTAAAACCACGTGGTGCCAAATCTTGGGGAGTTTTGTGCGTCATCTTCCCGGCTACGTCCCCTTTCTGCGTAATGCCTTCGATCGATCATTTTGGGGGTATGACCATCCAAGTAATTATACCCCCATGGATCCCATCTATTTTGCTGCGAATCACAGGATCCCATGGTCTTGACCCATGCCCACATGCCAGCTTTGCTTCAACGTGATTCTACATACTGGTTCTTTTTTCAATCCCATTTATAATTTATAACCCGATTCGAATCATACAAGCGCATTCACAACCCCATTCAAAGATACACTCCAATTTGCGAGCCTATTTGTGATTCATAACAGCTGACTGAAATGGTGGAGTTGGTGGGTCAGAATCCCAGCAATCCTTTGAGGTCTTCCCCTCTGAACCTCGCACACAGGGCCCCCGTGCACCTGTGGCCCAACGCCCAGTGGTCCTTGTGGGGTGGGGTGTATCTTATGTTCATCACACATTGCAATGGAGTTTTCATGATATCGATTTATATCGATCTTTACATCGATTTATATCCATCTAGACCCCTTTCTATCTAGTTATAAAATCTTATAATGTCAACCCCGGATTAATAAACCATGGTTTATTAATTAGGGGGTACTCCTCCAATAGTCATAATCTAATACTTAAATGGTACCCTCCCAATCAAACAGCCTGGGGTTTATTAATCCAGGGTTGACATTAAACACTTTTCTGGCTGAAAGCGGGGGTCGTCCATTGCCCTGTTTGATCCCCAGGTAGTTCCGGCACCGGGAAATTGCTGCGGTACTGTGTCACTGTCCATTTCAGCGATGGTGGTTTTCTGCTTTCTATTGCGGATGTGTTGGGGATCCATGATGGACCTCAGGCTGCATCCCTGCCATCGTACGGTGGTCGAAGTGACGATGCCAGCATTGGCTCACGGCCACCGGTGGTGGATGGAAAGGCCTTTTTCAGGTGGGAGAGTTGGGGAAAGGATGCGCAGTCTACCACGTTGGCGTGACACCACTGCATTGCATGAATCGCAGATGATGTTAAGGATTATAAATTCACTGTGCTTCAGCGCAAGTCTTATGAGTTTCTGTAATTTCTTGTTTGAAGAGTTGTTTTGGCAGAGATTTTGTTGACAGGTTGGCGAGATCGCGGCTGCCCATTGAGGAATCGCAGCTAGGGTTTTGATTACGTCGGTTTGGACAATGCAGTTTGGATGGCGGGCTAAATCAATCAAGAGAGGCAAGACATATCAGTCGCTCATCCAACGTCCTGGTCTTCCTGCTGTTCATTGGTCGTTTCCTTTCCAAGAATTCCATTTTCCATCCCTATTTGGCTAGACGATGCCAACTTTCAACTGCACCAATCAGTTTCGCCAGGACTTTAACAAGTTCCTGGCCAGCATCAAGCGTCTCAACAACCAGCAGCAGACCCGCGAGGATTGGATGAGTGGCTCTGATCTGCAGAGAAGTCAACTGGCCGATGAGAGTTGGAATACCAAGAACGTGCCCTTACTCAGTCAGCAATCCAACTCTGCACAACTCTGCCGTTTCTCAAAGAGTCATCTCTCAACTTAGAAAATTTAGAAGCTAGGGACATGAAGAACTGGGGGGAATGCAGCTGCAACCCTTGCAACCGTTGCAACCTTGCAACCATCCAGTTCCCAATGGCGGCGCAGGATACCATGAAAGAGGCCAGCCGGATCTTCGGCCCCGAACGTGCTGATCTGCCAGACTCTTAGGCCCTTAGGCCAACACATCCCACAGGAGCTGGTTGGATTCAGCTACGAATAGCATGAAAACCATTGGAAAAACCACTGAAAACCGAAGGTTTCGAGATTTCGAAGCTCTGCTCACGCGCCACGGCATGTCTGGGAAACCCAGCAACTGGCGGTGGATCTAGTGGATGGACCCTGTGAAAAACCTACATCCAACCATCCAGTGGATTTCTGATGATCCCAAAGTTCAGTTCTAAATAGCTTTGTCTGAACATAAGGTACCCCCCAATTCACCCATGGATCAGAAAAGTCATTTTCCCGATTTTTTCCGAATGGCCATAAATGGGGTGTGAAAGCCACCATTTTCAGCCACATCGAAATGTTAAATGGCTTCTCAGCATCCAAAAGCATCCACGTCGCCAAGGTGAAAGGCACAAGTTCCCGGCCATCTTCAGGGGACTCTCTGACTCTCTGCGTTGCCGAACGGGTTGATGTTGCTGGAAAAGGTTGGATGAACAAGACCAACTATAGATGACATAAGTGACATCACAGTAGACCAAAGATCTACAGATGTTTTAAACAGCCAAACTTCACCAGGGCGTTTTCTTGAGCGTCTGGGCCAGTCTGGTGGAGCTTCCACCCAGCAGGGACAACAACTGGCTGCCACTGGTGCCATGATGTGCGATGTCAATGGAGCGGTCAATGGATTGGCCATGGCTGCCATGGCGAATTTTCTTGGAATCAATTGACCAAATTTGACCAATGGTTTTTCCATCGCACCATGTCTTTTTAGGGACCTGCATGGGATGTCAATGCAAAGCTTGCAGTTTCTGTAGCCTTCGCGCTCGAGTTTGCATATGGGCGTTTCTGACCATTGGTGGCTGGCTTGTATCTCATGGCAAGCATTTCTTCCTTCAACTGGCAAAAGCCGCACATAAGTTTTTCCTGTTGCATGAAACGCCCAAAAAAGGTCTGCCTCAAAAGCTATGCTTCAGGTTGAATCACATGGATCATAGATATGTAGAGATATACCTGGATGTTTGCTGGGATCTTTTGAGGCAAAACCATGCAAAACCATATATTTGGAACATTGCAAGATGCCAAGAACATGTTCAGCTTCACGTGCTGGGCTTTGATTGGTTTGCTAAAAGAAGTGGCTTGCATGCGGGTTCCATGATGGAGCCCAACCCGGGGAAAGCTGAGGCAAATCTGTAGAGAGATTGGAATGTTGTTTGAGTTGTGTACATGATACAAACGGATTGTCCGTGACCTCCCATAATGCAGTTGACCCCATGGATTCAAGCTTTGTAACCTGTCACCAACAAGTAGTGATGGCTCATCCTTGTTTCATACCTGGTTGAAGCACAACATGTAGCTGAAAGCCAGGATATTGGCCGCCGCGCCCTGATCCAGTCATGTATGCCATTGGCTGCAGCTGCAGAACGAAACAACATTGACTTTCCTAGATATGACCTTTTAACCCATGAGGGGGAAGCAGGCTCAGTAGAGCATCCAAGATCTTGACAGTTTCAGTCCAGAAGTGACAAACATGTTTTTCTACCTCAAAATCCATGAAAACCAGGAATGCAATACAAACAAAAACACCAGTTGGAAAGACATAGAGGACATTGTAAATTTTCAACCGCCAAAAAGATGGCACGATGGCGACGTCGGTGTTGCCCAGTGTCCTTGCGACGATGTCTTGAATTTTAGAGCGAATCAAACATCGTGTTGTAATGTGTTGTATAATAGTCTGGATGTAGATCCTCCCCACATGTTGAGAATCAGCTAAGCCCACCCTGCCACATTCTGCAGGCTTGCACCTTGCGGCCATGCAACTCGATCCAGGAAGATGCTTAGAGTTCAATCACTTGTGGCTGTCTGGAAAGTCTGGAAATCGGGTACATAGTTACCCTAAAATCCATCAACATCCATCAAACATCACCAGCATATATCAGCATAGTTTTCCCGATTAGAACCGCCTTTTTGGGGTACAGTATCCCTCACATAAACCCCCTTGGTGACTTGAGCCCTGCGTGATCACAGCCGTCAGGGCAGTTCCACCTGAGGCTACCCTTCGCGGCTGGTCAAACTGTGAGCTGCGCGACAGCTGGTCAAGGGTACCTTGGCGAGACCGCTGTCGAGAAGTCATACAAGCAGATCAGCATGATTTACAACTATACTATACGTAATTACGTATATGTTCATACATATAATATGTATATGTAGATGACATATTGACATATCTGATTGTCTACCTTGGATCAAACTACAGTATTTTCCCATTGCGGTCATGCCAACATCTGCACTAATTTGTCTGTTGCGTTGTCAGGGCCCGTCTTAGCCCAAGGTACAAAGATGCCATGGCCAAACCACCAGCGGTGCCCAACGGCGCCTTCCTGACTGATGCGCTTCAGTGTCAGACGCTGGGCAGAGAAGCTGTCGGAAACTCTTGCTGCTTGGGGAATGGGTCATTGTTTGACATCTAGGATGACCAGATGACCATCGAAATGAAGGGATGACATCGGATCATCCTCTGTAACCAGCTGGTGTGAAAAACCGGGTATCCCCCGAAGTTGATGGACACCATGGCCAATGTGAGATGGGCATCCAAGGGCGAGCTGTGCAAGCAATCCCACTTGCAGCCACTTCACATGGTGCCCTGCAAGCAGTGAGCGAGGACTTAGACTACTTGGACGGATGATGGTGGGAATCAGGCTATTTGGGTGCTGCTTGATCCGGCTGTCGCTTCCAACATTTTCCGGTGCACTTTTAAGTGGCAAAACATAAGTGAATGGAATGCTCAAGCTTTTCAGATGACGCTGTCATCGCAGTTCCAATCTTAGCTACAATCCTAGCTATTTCGGTTACAAAGAAACCAATCTGCCAAACCAGCCTTTCGTTTCCAGGGGTGGTTTGGCAGATTGGTTTCCTGGTGAGTCTTTCGGAGCTCCCAGCATGAGGTTCACAGACAGCCATGGCTGTTGGTTGGGATTTTCCAAAAGCGAGCTGGTTGCGGCGCCAAAGGCAGCCAGTGTTCATAGGGACGCTGAGAGGAGGGATCCCCCGTCAAGTCCAAACACACAGCTGTGATTGGTAAGATCTCGGTGGATTGTCCATGTTTCTGGATTTGAGTTCCTTGAACGATGCCGTTATGAAGATTTTTTTCGCGGAAGTCGTCCGGTGTGCTGTGCCATTTGCTTGACCTTCAGAAGCTTCTGACAAATGGAGTCTCTCAGAAACAAGGTCTTTCCAGGACAAAGCGCGCACACACACAGACACACACATGTATATATATAATATTATATATAAATATATATATATATTATATATTATATATATATTATATATTATATATATTATATATATATTATATATATATAATTGCACAGACGCAGATAAGCATACATATATTATGCTTATATATGTATGACGATTATGACGCATCGTCATAGCTATTCCCCAGTAGATTTCCAGTCGTCATTTCCCCCCGCTGTACCAGGCCATCTCCGGGCCTAAAATTTGCAAAGCGCCAGCCACGCCAGCACCGCTGCCAGAGCCGATGCCAATTGCAGGTGCAAAGATGGTGGCGGAATCACCAAATGCGGCAAGAATATGTGTATACACACACATAATATATATATATATAAATATGTATCACAAGAGTCTTGGCAAAAGTTAGACTTTGTATATGTTTGCTTATGTATGTATGTATATATATATATACATATATATAATATGCCAAGGTGAGGGTGAAACTGTGTAATCTTGGCAATTTGTTGTTGGGCGTTTGAAACGGCATCCAGAGATCGAGGATTGGGGCCATCACGTGACAGGGGATGGAGATGCAAGTGTCAGCACCCAGGCGCCCAAGGTGCGGGGTATATAGGTAGCAGATGGCATATGAAACAATTATGAATATCATCATGCACTTATATATATATACACACACATATATATATATATACACACGTATATATATATATATACGTATATATATATATATGTATATATGTATATATACATGTATATATATATACGTATATATGTATATATGTATATATATATATACGTATATATATATTTATATATGTATATATATATATACGTATATATGTATATACGTATATATATATATATTTATATTTATATATATATATATACACGCATATATGTATATATGTATATATACACAAAATGCATCAAAATACAAGGTGAGGCCCCAAAGTTATAAGTTGCTTCAGAAAGCCATTGACTACAAGTTATATTCCCCATGAACCCAAATGTTACAGTAACCAAGTTATAAGTGAATTTAGATGAATCTAGCCATCTAAGGGCGAATCTAGGGGGCCTCACCTTGTAGAATATGCATGGAACACAATTCATGTGGAGTTGCAGCTACAGAGAGCTCCCGGCAGTGTGAATGTCAGACGTTGAGAGCTAAAGGGCTGCTACACCAATTTGGCGACGTCGCCTTCGCCTTCTCCAACTGGCAGCAACGAAGATTTGTTGTTTCCAGCCTTGGAGCTAGCGGCGGACACATACCATTCGCAAGTTTCACTGTTTTGATGGCACTGTTCTTGTACAGTACCAAAGATGTATGAACCTACATATGAATCCGTATATGTACACATCATCCATACTTTGTACACACGCACGTGTATGTATATATATATAATTATATATATATAGATATATACATGCATATGTATATATATATATATATACATAATCACATACTTGACAAATGTCTGCACGCAGTAAATAGTCATCAATAGAAGATTCCTACTTGTACATCTGATATTACTACGGTGTACCGAAAATTTGAAGAATCATAGTTATACAACTGGCCATTGAGAGTTGCTGCTTGGCATTTTCAGAATCCAACCGATGATTTCTCCAGGCCTTTGCTCAAAACACTTCCAGAGGTGGTGCAAACATCTCGTGGATCTGGTGGGTTCTTGGTGCAGGCGCACTGATACCGGGGGGCTGGTGAAGTCGCTAGTGGGGTCGGGAGATAGCTAAGTTTCGTCTCCGATAAGAAAAAGGACAATAGTAGCATGCCGATAGCTTACCTAGACATGGTGATGTTGATGAACACAACTCTTGGGAATCCTGAGACCCAAAGAGAACTATAGGTGAGACTGGGTCATGACTTCAGGTGTCATCGTTCTGGTGGCGATCGCTGCCTGCGCTTTCGCCTTTGTCCCTTGGATGATTGATGTGTTCATCAAGTCGAAGCTTGCGACCTTGTGAATCTGATCATACTCAGCTTGTCGCCACGAAACATTGCGTTGGAAAATGCTCCAAATGGTTTGATGATGTTTGATGATTTGACGTGGGTCTTTCATGGTCTTTCGGCTTTGGCAATCCTACAAATCATCTGCAGGAGCACGTCCTTTGCGCTGAGGCTCAGGGCAAAAAGAAGCCCAAAGAGAGCGCTCGGAAGCGACACATGAGGTGCGACAACTGTGCCCTTAGAGCGGGCTTACTGAAGCAGTGCTTGGACTATGGAATGTTAATCCAATTATGGAGCCTTGGGAAAATGGATCTTCTTCTTCTTCTTATTACATTATCGATGTGTGGCATGGTGCAGTCTTGCAGCGGTTTGGACCAATGACTCATTGCAAGCACAGCAAAGGTGCAGTAGAGAAGTATGCCACACGCACACACACACAGACCAACTCCAGTAGATGTCTCATTTTATTGTAATAACATGTTTTTTTCTTCACAACAGAGACAGTTGTTTTCCTCTGCAAGCTTTTTGACGAGTCAGAGCAGGTTTTTCATCAGCTCCTCCCTAGGAGAACCCAAGGGATGGAGGAGGAAGCAGAGAACGACGCAGAGGCTATCGCTCCTTTCCAGACAGCTGTCGATCATACGTGGCTGTGAACCTTTCCCGACAAACCTCGCAGTGCTTTACAGTGCCTTGCAGTCCTTTGTTAGCGCTGTTTTGAACGCAAGGAGAGATCCAGAACATTTGCAGCATGTGAGCAATCCTTGGAAGAAATTGATCGGCAGGAGGCAGATGTCGAGAGACCCTTGATGCCTTGGGAGCAGCGGAAGTTGGAATCTCGTCCCAGTGGAAGCAAGAAGGGCTTCAAGGCCTGGAGTTTGGATCGATGTGGAGAAGCTATGCCTTGCCAAAGTGAGCTGTTTACTTGGCGTGGAAGCTGGATCTGGACCATCCTTTCTCTGGTAAGATCGGACTTCTTCTGTGAATTCATCCTGCATACAATAGAACAGGTGTGTGACCAACACAAGAACCCTTCAATGATGGCATAGAACTCTAGTTACTCTAGTTGCTTCCACAGATGGTCAGGCTCCAGATAGCTTTGTGCGGCTGCCGCTTACGGTGCCGGGGATCGGCACATGGGGTTGCGGCACAAGGGCCTGAGACCGTCATACCGTCAGCTTTGCGTTTCCCTGTCTTCATGCAGTGAAGTTTGTGTTGCAGATTCAGGGATTGGCAGTGGCAGGATATGCCAGCAGCTTCCAAAAGTCTGGGAAGATGGGAAAGGTCAGGGAAGGTCCAAGGCTCCAGGGCAGGTCCAAGACTATCTCAACAGGGGACGCGGCCGCCAGGCTCAGGCACCTGGCTTTGCACCTGGCTTTGCGCTGGGATCTCAGGGGGGTCAACCTGCACTTCATCGCATGATCCAATCCCTGTCTTGTTAAACCTGAGTTAAGCCGCCAATTTTGTTGGTAAGATGGACAAGATACGACAAAGTCAGCTTATTTTCTGGCAAACCCTCTATCATTGTTTGGTGAAACAGCAGATTGAAACATTCTCACTATAGATCTTTTGGAAGCTGCCAGCCTAGCCCCCAGCTGTTTGGGAACGTCTCCAGACATGAGGCCAGAGCGTGTCATGGAAGCAACGCAGCAGTGCCTTGATGCAGCAACAGGTCATCTACAGGGTTGTCGGTGAATAGCTGTGACCAGCTTCCCAACTCATTAAGTTTGCGATGTCCATCCCAGGACGTTTCAACGTCTTGTTTGTTCAAAACCATGGTAACTTTAGGTGGTTTAAATATGTTTGAATGGGATACAATCGGATACAACAGCCCCAGTTGTTCACCGCTGGATTTCGCGCATCCAAGATCCCCAAATCTCCAGCTCCACTAAGGCTACCAGGCTTTCCCACCAACCGCTATGTGGTGTCCTGATGGCCCTGGTGCAAAAACTGCTGAGAATGCACGCAAGAATGCAAGAATACTAAGTGTCAATGACTGTGTTTTTCCAGTCATTGAAACCCTCCATATTTTTGCTATGTCTCTTGAAAACCGTGCAGAACAATTCCTCGCGACGTCCAGAAAGACTGCCCAGCTAGCAAAGTCCTGCTGAAAGTTTCGTCCGCAGAAAAGTCCAGGCTGACGGGGCAGGGTTTGGCAAAGAGTTTCAGTGGCAAAGCAGTTTCAGTTTCGAAACACATTCCAACAAGTGGGTATGGGTCAATACCTATAGATACATTTTTAGTGGGATGAACATCCATTTACCAGCTATTTTGGGGTTCACTAGGTACCTGGGTTTTGACCCATCCCCACATTCCAACAAGTCTTTAGCGACAAAGCAGGCTGCATTTGCACCATGAAATCATTGGGGGCCAGCATGGCACAATCACGGGCTCTGTAAATGCTCCAATCATTTTACCAACCACTTTCATCACAGTTCTACGTCCCAGTACCAAACACATTGCCCAAGGCCCTGGGAGGCAGTGCCGCTGATATCGCAGCCTTCAAGTTCCAAAGTTGGACAACCATTAATATTGCAAAATTATAAACTCAAGTAGAAACTGGCAGAAAACAAGAGGTCTTGGTGCAGGTGTGTTTGTTCTTTTAGAGTAGGAACTTGCTTCAAGTTCTGTTTCAAGGACTGCACACTTGCCGATCAGGCCTTTAATGCTTTGTTCCGCGAGCGATTTCGGAACTTTGATGGTACCATGCAGTCATTCTATCCTCCTCGTGGACAGCGACAGAGTGCAGGCACTGCAGAAGTTAGGAGGAGGATCTGTTGGCGATGTAATGTGTCTGTATTTATTATACCTGAAATATACATTATGAGACAAAGGATTTTCATGTAAATACAAACAACACTGTTATAGGTATATTATATACATGAAATTACCTTTCGAGAAAATACATTCAATACAGTCCGCTTGTCTCCACACAACCAAGTCCGACCCCACCCGAATCATGACTTGAGCAGTGTCTTGGACAGGTTGATCAGGCAGATTGCACCAGCAGCACGGGAGTTTCCGCCTCAAATCTTGACCCCATTTGCCTCGTCGCCAGTTGCCAGGGGGCGAAAAGAAAGATACAGCCGCGCGGTCCTCTGATCCAGAAAATGTATGGCGAGCAGTGACCTTGGCAAAGTGTTGCTCTGGGAGAATGATTAGTGCCACATGTGTCTGTGGTGCCCAAATACACCTCTGGCAGTTTCACCAGCGCCAGGCGTGCTTGATTCCCGAGGGGTGCGCAGGGCCGGGGGGTCGGGATCATCAAGATCTGGATTCCTTCGGCTTGAAACTGGGTGGAGTTTGGCATGGCAAGGATCACAAGATGGAAGCCAAATTTACTGAAGCTAACTTCACTTGCACCTCGCTGGTTCGCAATCCAATCTTAGATGTCCTTGAGCTTCCTAGCAGCTTTCAGATCCCAATCAATTTTAATGCCATGCAGAAAGAGGGTTCCGACATGAGTCTCCAGTTCTACATGTTACTTCATGCCCAGCTTTTGAATGTCCAAGAATTACCTAGCATCCAGGCATCCAACAAGATCTTAGCTTGGAAATCGGCTGTGTCTTCATCCACATACTCTGTCTTCGAAGTGCAAGGTCTGTAGCACTGCAGCACTTGAATCGACGTTTCCAAGCATTGCCATGTCATGTCAACACTTTCTTGCAGCCATGACCGGATGAGCATTGCATCGCCCATATGGATGAAGGGGAAGAGGAGGCATGGATAGTGGTTGCTCTCCTTGGTGAAGCGAAGATCAAGTGATTGGGGTGTGTTTTCTCAAGTCGTGTTGGAATGAAAGCATCGTTAGTTTTCTCTGATCCACAAGTTTCGGGAATGCATAAGACCAGGGCTTGCTGATTTCTATGATCAACACTTAGAGTTTCCTTCAGGATATCTTCGCGTGGCCAAGACCTGGGGAAATAATACAACCACAGGTTCTTTTCCTGTCCGTACGAATTGGTAGACTCTCCGGCTTCCAATGTTCCGCTGGTCTCACTTCAGTTTTATCTTGTTTCCAACCAATTCTTTCTGATCGTATCCTCATTGCCGGGATCTATTTATGCAAGTTTTCAAGCGGTGTTTTCCGATATTTTGCCAGTGCATACAGTCCTACTACTGTTCAGTGGCTAAACATTCACTTTTAGTTTTTAGAGATGTTGTTCATTTCTATCAAGCTATCTCCACATTCTTATACTGGTCGTAAATCCGATTTCATCCAGGTTTGTTAGTTGAATTCCAAGATTTTCACCACTTTGAAACTGGTCATTGAACCCAATTTTCAAACATTCTATCAAGGTTCATTGGTAGTACGACTCCATATTTTTTCCGTTGATTTCCATAAAAAATCACAAGCATGCATACATTTTCCATAAAACGGCCTTAAAATCCATCGATTTCCATAGATTTTCAGAATCCAACAGCACCAGGACAGCGGCCTGGTCCTGCTCCGTGAGCCTCGGCGGCGGCTGGGAGGCAGGCGCCCAACGCGCGCAGCGGCGCCGAGTAGGGTGGGAAGGGCTCGAAGTCCGCGACGGCGGCCTGGCAGATTTTTGTTGGAGACTGCCACTGTTGACAAAATGAATCTCAACTCAAAATCTTCACAGGACCTCAGGATATTTGTGAATTGATTTCTTTGAAATCTATCTAAATCTAATTTATAGAATTTTATAGATACAGATTTCACTTGATCCACCCCATCGCTGAGGTTGGCCCCCGAGCCGCGCCCAGCCTGGCAATCCCGGGGTGAGCCGGCGCCAGAGCCCCCTGCCGGGCCGGAGGATGAGAACTTGGAGCGACTGGTGGAAGGAGTGGAAGGAGTGGAAGGAATGGAAGGAATGGAAGGAATGGAAGGTTGGATCTCACCCAGATCCGACAGATCTTTAGGTCCAAAGATGACCAAAGGAACAGCTCTGGGACCTTTGACAGGCACCACCTTGGTAGATTTGATTGATCGCGGGACTTATGGCATGGGCCCTTCGGGGCGCCGTGCACGTTCGGTGCAGCGGTCTGATTCGCTGCCGCCGCGGCCGTGGGATCAGGGCACCCGCGCCAGCCTCGAGCAGGCACGTGCTGGAGCGCTGCGAAGCAAAAGCTTGAGGCCAGAGCGGCCACAGAGGCCAGAGAGGCCGAAGGATCAAAATGATCCCTGGGCAGCTTATTTTGGAGAAAGCGATGGGTTGGATGTCCCAGTTTGGGGGCAGCTTCCATTTCGTTTGCATCGAAGGCAACATGGGGTGGTCAGGGAGAGTGAGGCAGAACTGACCACTGGACACATCCCAGTTCTTCGAGATGAATCCATAGATTCACTACTGGGTGGTCCTGATGGTGTCGATGGCTATTATGCCGATGGCACTTTTGGACGAGGTGGATTTGGACTGATTTGAGTGGGATGGAAGTCATCCAAGCTTAAAGTCATTTTCAAACCAGTTCTATATTCACTTTGTTCTTATTGGTTCAGTAACATCATTTCCATGTGCAAAATCTATGAACATCTCAAGGCATTGCAAAAATTGCATACATTTGCAACAGCTTCATCGATGGACACTTCGGACTATCTTCAATATGATGTTCCATGATGTTCCCATATACCCTCTGGTAAACTAACAGTTTGCTATAGAACATCACCATTTTATAGCTAGCTAAACCATCTATTTCTATGGGGAAATCACCATTTTTAATGGGAAAATCCACTATAAATGGCCATTTTCAATAGCAAACTCTTATAGTTTACCGGAGGGTATCCCCCTGGCAGGCGGCCACTCGACTGAGATCCTGAGACGTTTGTCGAAGGACGGCCGGCTCTGGGCCTTTGACTTAGATCCCAACGCGGTCGCAGTGGGGCAGAGATTGGAAGCCTTGGAGCCGCGCTTCAAAATGATCCATCGACCCTTTGCTGATGTCCATGTCACCTGGCGGATTTTCATAGATTTTCATAGATTTTCATAGATTTTCATAGATTTTCATCAATGGTGCAGGAAAACCCCATTTTTTTTGGGTGGCATTTTGGGGCTGGGTTTTCTAGTTTTCTGGGTTGTGATCCCTCGCGACCATGTTTCTGGCACCTGAAATGGTGAAATCCACCGCGGTTTTTGGAAGGTGAGCTTGCCATCTGATGTGGAGTTGTCTGGGATGCTCCTGGATATTGGCTTCTCCAGCCCACAGGCCATGGGTTCATGGGTTTCCTTGCAAATGGGCTACGTATCTATGAAGGATCTACAGGTGACTTCGGGAACAAGTTTGATGGGATGTACAGTATGGCCATTGATTAACTTGAGTGTGACCAGGGTTTGTAGATATGTACAGTTGGATTGCTTGCTTCGTTGTTGGGCAACTTTTCACAGTTGCGAGAAATGGGTCACTGACCCAGTTTGCTCGACTACCTCTAGACTAAAACGTCATAAACAGGTGTAGTGGTTGCAGGTCCGAATAATCCGGAACCAACTGCAGCATGCTTCTGGGTGCCCCAAACCCGTCCCTCAGAATCTTTACAAAATCTTCCCAGAGACGTGGAGCATTTGCACCTCGCAAGGTGGATGACGGCGACCGTGGATGGAGCTGCTATCAGGACTGATGTCCTTCTATCGGAGGTTGAGCAAACCATAGCCAAGCCAATTCCTTAGGGTCCTGCAAACAGACATCTGTTGCTCCATCTTTGCAGTGTTTGTTCAAATTGAGAAGTCACTACAGCACGAATTTTGCACTACATAGATTTTGACCTAACCACGCCAGGACGGCCCGTTGGATTTGCGAATGAACTTCAAGGCAGGCATTCCAGCATGGAAGTGGCTGCAGACCACTACCCCTGGAGAACTGGCTTCGGTGATCTACGAGAATGGCGAGGCAGGGTGCTGCATGGCACTTGACACCCTGCAAGAAACTTCCGCAGCCAACCAGGATGATGATCCGGTGATGTGTCATCGCATTGCCGAAGCTGCCTTGGAACGTCAAAGACGCCTAGGTGCCTGGGCCTGTGATGGCCTGTGATGGCCTGTGGAAGTATGGGCCGTATGGGACCTCAAATTGGCGCTTCCCTGCCATGGGCCCACTATCCTGCCATGATTTGTTGGGGCATCGGCATCGGGGGACGATAGTGGGCCTGGATCAAAGGATCAAAACTGGGAGGTCCGTACAAGTCCACGCTGGAGTTGGCCTCCTGTATCCAGGACGAGATAGGGAGGGGTGTGGTGCCGTTTCCTGCTCCCATTTTCACGAAGTTGTACTACTTGGGTCAAATCTCTCATTCTCTCACATACACACACACATACCCAAGGAAAACACCTTGAAACACCTTGATGTTTCCTCACTGCTTGTCATGTTGGCACATATTGCCCAAAGGACCCAAAAGTGGCAAGAGATGCGAATGGCCGAACGAGTGATGTGAGGGATCCACAGCCCCAAAATTCCCCAGGCAGTCCCTATGGCCCCATGACCCCTTCCATCTCAGGAGGTGAAGCGTGGCTTGGATGAACGTCGCCAGCACCCTGCAAAGTTGGCATTCCAAGGCATCCGGAACTTCATCAACCAGGCTGGGCTCGCCATCGCCGTGCATCAACCTGTTTGATGGGCGTTTGGAAACCTCGAGCGCGCGCACACACACACACTTCAACTCATGGACTCAAGATTGCTATATGTTGCTATCCTCATCTATACAGAAATATTTTCTAACCAACTACGATATGGTATGAAGACACCTGCGACTGCCACGGGTCAGAAAGATGGTGACGATGGTGTTGGTGAGTAAGATGAAGATAGCGACAACGATGATATATATATATATTTAAGGGCTAACGCCCCTCGTCGGCTCCGCCGGATTTCTCGGCCCTCCATTTCATCGCAGTGTGGGGGCTGGAAAGCTTTTGGATGGGGACCTGCTTCAGAAATATATTCCTTACGTTTTTTGGAAAAAAAAAAAGAACAGGAACTTTGTTGGAAATAGATGGCTTTTTTGGGGAGCAAGTGAGTGCCCGAAAGCTCCTGCCAAGGGTTTTTCCCGAAGAACTGCTGCCAATTTCAACTTGTGACTTCATGTCAAGACGCCTCTGTGCAAAGACTTCTCTGTGTAAAAGCTTTTGTGTGTAAAAGTTTCTGTGTGTAAAAACCACTTTGTGTAAAGACTTCTTTGTGTAAAAGCTTCTATGTGTGAAAGCTTCTCTGTGTGAAATGTCTGTGTAAAGATTTCACTGTGTGTAAAAGCTTCGGTGTGTAAAAACTCTCTGTGTAAAGTGTAAAGGCTTCTCTGTGTAAAAGCCTCTGTGTGTAAACGCGTCTGTGTGTGAAAGCTATATATCTGTGTAAAGACTTCTTTGTGTAACAGCTTCTGTGTGTAAAGGCTCCTAGACGTTTGTGTGCAAAAGCTCCTTGGAGTAAAGACTTCTCTGTGTAAAACCTTCTGTGTGTAAAAAGCTCCTTTGTGTAAAGACTTCTCTGTGTAAAAGCCCCTGTGTGTGTAAATGCTTTTGTGTGTAAAAGCTCCTCTGTGTAAAGGCTTCTCTGTGTAAAAAAAGCTTCTGTGTGCAAACACGTCTGTGTGTAAAAACCCTCTCTGTCAGGCCTTCTTCGTGTAAAAAGTTTTGTGTGAAAAAGCTCCTAGACGTTTGTGTGCAAAAGCTCCTTAGGGTAAAGACTTCTCTGTGTAAAACCTTCTGTGTGTAAAAAGCTCCTTTGTGTAAGGACTTCTCTGTGTAAAAGCCCCTGTGTGTGTAAAAGCTTGCTGTGTGTAAACGCTTTTGTGTGTAAAAGCTCCTCTGGCTGAAGGCTTCTCTGTGTAAAAGCTTTTGCGTGTAAAAGTTGCTGTGTGTAAAAACCACTTTGTGTAAAGACTTCTTTGTGTAAAAGCTTCTGTGTGTGAAAGCTTCTCTGTGTGAAAGCGCGTCTGTGTAAAGATTTCACTGTGTAAAATTCTCTGTGTAAACGCTTCTCTGTGTAAAAGATTCTGTGTGTAAACGCGTCTGTGAATGAAAGCTATATATCTGTGTAAAGACTTCTTCGTGGAACAGCTTCTGTGTGCAAAGGCTCCTAGACGTTTGTGTGCAAAAGCTCCTTAGAGTAAAGACTTCTCTGTGTAAAACCTTGCGGCCAGGTTTTGGCAAAAACGGCCGTTTCCCAATGATCCCAGAAGAGAAATTCAATAGCCGGCCGAGGGGCCGCCAAATGGCAGAAATTTGCTTCCAAAAGGCTCCCGGCCAGGATTTGGCCAAAAACGGCCGTTTCCCAATGATCCCAGAAGAGAAATTCAATAGCCGGCCGAGGGGCCGCCAAATGGCAGAAATTTGCTTCCAAAAGGCTCCCGGCCAGGATTTGGGCAAAAACGGCCGTTTCCCAATGATCCCAGAAGAGAAATTCAATAGCCGGCCGAGGGACCGCCAAATGGCAGAAATTTGCTTCCAAAAGGCTCCCGGCCAGGATTTGGCCAAAAACGGCCGTTTCCCAATGATCCCAGAAGAGAAATTCAATAGCCGGCCGAGGGGCCGCCAAATGGCAGAAATTTGCTTCCAAAAGGCTCCCGGCCAGGATTTGGCCAAAACCGGCCGTTTCCCAATGATCCCAGAAGAGAAATTCAATAGCCGGCCGAGGGACCGCCAAATGGCAGAAATTTGCTTCCAAAAGGCTCCCGGCCAGGATTTGGCCAAAAACGGCCGTTTCCCAATGATCCCAGAAGAGAAATTCAATAGCCGGCCGAGGGGCCGCCAAAAGGCCGAAATTTGCTTCCAAAAGGCTCCCGTGTGTAAAAAGCTCCTTTGTGTATAGACTTCTCTGTGTAAAAGCCCCTGTGTGTGTAAAAGCCTGCTGTGTGTAAATGCTTTTGTGTGTAAAAGCTCCTCTGTGTAAAGGCTTCTCTGTGTAAAAGCTTCTGTGTGCAAATGCGTCTGTGTGTAAAAACCCCTCTGTGTAAAGACGTCTTCGAGTAAAAAGTTCTGTGTGAAAAAGCTCCTAGACGTTTGTGTGCAAAAGCTCCTTGGAGTAAAGACTTCTCTGTGTAAAACCTTCTGTGTGTAAAAAGCTCCTTTGTGTAAGGACTTCTCTGTGTAAAAGCCCCTGTGTGTGTAAAAGCTTGCTGTGTGTAAACGCTTTTGTGTGTAAAAGCTCCTCTGTGTGAAGGCTTCTCTGTGTAAAAGCTTCTGTGTGCAAACGCGTCTGTGTGTAAAAAGCCCCTTAGAGTAAAGACTTCTCTGTGTAAAAGCTTCCGTGTGTAAAAAGCTCCTTTGTGTAAAGACTTCTCTGTGTAAAAGCCCCTGTGTGTGTAAAAGCTTGCTGTGTGCAAATGCTTTTGTGTAAAAGCTCCTCTGTGTAAAGGCTTCTCTGTGTAAAAGCTTCTGTGTGCAAATGCGTCTGTGTGTAAAAACCCCTCTGTGTAAAGACTTCTTCGCGTAAAAACTTCTGTGTGAAAAAGCACCTAGATATTTGTGTGCAAAAGCTCCCTAGAGTAAAGACTTCTCTGTGTAAAACCTTCTGTGTGTAAAAAGCTCCTTTGTGTAAAGACTTCTCTGTGTAAAAGCCCCTGTGTGTGTAAAAGCCTGCTGTGTGTAAATGCTTTTGTGTGTAAAAGCTCCTCTGTGTGAAGGCTTCTCTGTGTAAAATAAGCTTCTGTGTGCAAACGCGTCTGTGTGTAAAAACCCCTCTGTGTAAAGACTTCTTCGTGTAAAAGCTTCTGTGTGTAAAGGCTCCTAGACGTTTGTGTGCAAAAGCTCCTTAGAGTAAAGACTTCGCTGTGTAAAACCTTCTGTGCGTAAAAAGCTCCTTTGTGTAAAGACTTCTCTGTGTAAAAGCCCCTGTGTGTGTAAAAGCTTCTGTGCGACTCCTCCCTCCAGCTTTCTTTCGGGTCACGCTGTCGTCCAGTTTCAATCTGCAACATTCCCTGTGGATCCAATGTTGGGTCTATTTGCTGACATTTGCGGTAAACCTTGTTTTTTGACGTCCGTAGGCATTATTTGACATCCGTAGCCAAAATTTGGCAACATTTGCGGTAACCATAATTTTACCGTAAAATGCTGTGAGCACAAGCGAAAAGTGGCAGCTACCCTTAGAAGATGAGCGGTCAATCCTGAACAGATCACGGTTTATCACGGTTTATCACGTTTTGTCACGGTGTTTCCGACAAATGTCATAATTTTAAGTGGCAAAAAAGATAATTCATCACGATTTGTCACGATTTTGAACTGCATATGACCATGATCAACTCGCATGCGCATCTTACAAATAGAGGATGCCTGCGGTTTTTCTCGATTTCCGACAAAATCCGATGGATTTCCGACAGGTTCCGGCAAATGTAACCAAAATCAAGCGTTAACGGAGACGTAGCTGTATTTTGACTACATTTCTATTTTTGGTGTATTTAACGACATGGATCCTCAGGGATTGTTTCTTGTGGAAGAAGGCAAAGAACAGGTGAAAGCATCGCAGTTTTAAAAATTGAACATAAACAGCGCACAAAGTGTTGTAATTTACAGCATTTTGCGCTGTCAGATGGCAAGAACCCGCGTAAATACCACAGTTTTAGTCCCCGAAAGTGGCTAAAACACTGTTATTTACAGGGTTTCGTTCACGTCACGATCTTCGATTTTTTGGGAAACGCGTAAATACCAGCGTTTTTTCCGTTCATCAAGGCAAAAAATCGGTTCAGAAAGGGAAGAAAATGCTGTAATTTACAGGGGTTTGGCGCCGCCACGGGCAAAAAACTGCGTAAATACCAGCGTTTCGGCGTCCAAAAGTGGCCAAAACACCGCTATTTACAGTGTTTCGTGCCTTCCACGTTTTCTTGAAATTGCAAAAACACTGTGAATACCAGCAGTTTTTGCGATCAACACGCCAAAAATGCTGTAATTTACAGTGTTTTTTTGCTTGGCTTTCAAAAACACTGGTATTTGCGGTGTTTTGTGCATCTTGGGTCCAAAAAGTATTGGTATTTACAGCATTTTCTACGTTTTTGCATGGCCCCCGCAAAAGATGTTAAAACGCAAAAATGCTGTAATTTACAGCATTTTGTGACTTTCGAAAAGCGAAAAATCGTCCGAAAAATGTGTCAAAACGGCGCTTTTTCCGATTTTAGGTACCCTCAAAACGGGGGGGGGGGAATGCTCTTGGAGACGCTTATGAGCGACCCGGATTCCGGCCAAAAAGCTCTCCCCCACCCTCCTGAAGGATTTTTGGTGTTTTTCGGGGCCCGGCGTCGGAGGGTCGGCGGCTTGGGGCGCGCCTCACCTTAGAGCTCTAGTCGCTCTGGGACGCTCGTAGGGCAAGCCACTCGTGTGGAGCCGGCGGAGCCGAATTTTTGGGCTGACGCCCCTCGTCGGCTCCGCCGGACCACTCGGCCCTCCATTTCATCGCAGTGTGGGCGTGAAAGTTACTGAATGAGGACCTGCTTCAGAAATATATATTCCTTAGGTTTTTTGGAACATATTTGTTGGAATAGACGATTTTTTGGGGAGCAAGTGAGTTCCCGAAAGCTCCTGCGAAGGGTTTTTCCTAAAGAACTGCTGCCGATTTCAACTTGTTACTTCGTGTAAAGGCGCCTCTGTGCAAAGACTTCTCTGTGTAAAAGCTTTTGTGTGTAAGAGTTTCTGTGTGTAAAAACCACTTTGTGTAAAGACTTTTTTGTGTAAAAGCTTCTCTGTGTGAAAGCACGTCTTTGTAAAGATTTCTCTGTGTGTAAAAGCTTCCGTGTATAAAAACTCTCTGTGTAAAGGCTACTTCTCTGTGTAAAAGTTTCTGTGTGTAAACGCGTCTGTGTGTTAAAGCTCTCTGTGTAAAGACTTCTTTGTGTAACAGCTTTTGTGTGTAAAAGCTCCAAGACGTTTGTGTGAAAAAGCTCCTCAGAGGAAAGACTTCTCTGTGTAAAACCTTCTGTGTGTAAAAAGCTACTCTGTGTAAATGTGTAAAAGCCCCTGCGTGTGTAAAAGCTTGCTGTGTGTAAACGCTTTGGTGTGTAAACGCTCCTCTGTGTAAAGGCTTCTCTGTGTAAAAGCTTCTGTGTGCAAACGCGTCTGTGTGTAAAAAGCCCTCTGTGTAAAGACTTCTTCGTGTAAAAACTTCTGTGAGTAAAAGCTCCTAGACGTTTGTCTGCAAAAGCACCTTAGAGTAAAGACTTCTCTGTGTAAAACCTTCTGTATGTAAAAAGCTCCTTTGTGTAAAGACTTCTCTGTGTAAAAGCCCCTGTGTGTGTGGGTAAAAGCTCCTGTGCGTCTCCTCCCTCCAGTTTCAATCTGCAACGTTGTTTCTTGTGGAAGAGTGCAAAATAATGCAAAGAACATGTCAAAGCATCGCGCGTTTAAAAATTGAACATAAACAGCGCACAAAGTGCTGTAATTTACAGCATATTGCGCTGTCAGCTGGCAAGAACCCGCGTAAATACCACAGCTTTAGTCCCCCAAAGTGGCTAAAACACTGTTATTTACAGGGTTTCGTTCACGTCACGATCTTCGATTTTTTGGGAAACGCGTAAATACCAGCGTTTTTTGCGTTCATCAAGGCAAAAAATCGGTTCAAAAAGTGCAAAAAATGCTGTAATTTACAGGGGTTTGGCGCCGTCACGGGCAAAAAACTGTGTAAATACCAGCGTTTCAGCGTCCAAAAGTGGCTAAAACACCGCTATTTACAGTGTTTCGTGCCTTCCACGTTTTCTCGAAATTGCAAAAACAGTGTAAATACCAGCATTTTTTGCGATCAACTTGCAAAAAATGCTGTAATTTACAGTGTTTTTTTGCTTTGCTTTCAAAAACACTGGTATTTGCAGTGTTTTGTGCATCTCCGGTCTAAAAAGTATTGGTATTTATAGCATTTTCTGCGTTTTTTCATTGCTCCCGCCAAAGACGTCAAAACGCAAAAATGCTGTAATTTACAGCATTTTGTCCATTTCGAAAAGCTGAAAATCGTCCGAAAAATGTGTCAAAACGACACTTTTTTCCGATTTTAGGTACCCTCAAAACGGAGGGGGGGGGGCCTTTTGCTCTTGGAGACGCTTATGAGCGACCCGGATTCCGTCCAAAAAGCTTTCCCCCACCCTCCTGAAGGATTTTTGGTGTTTTTCGGGGCCCGGCGTCGGAGGGTCGGCGGCTTGGGGCGGCCTTACCTTAGAGCTCTAGTCGCTCTGGGACGCTCGTAGGGCAAGCCACTCGTGTGGAGCCGGCGGAGCCGAATTTAAGGGCTGCCGCCCCTGCCGCCGACCCCGGAAAAGAATAAGTAAAGGTTCTCTTGCCGAAGTAAACGTTCGTAAGGTTCCGCATGTTTTGCGGACCATGCAACTGTTCGAGAAAGTGAAACAATATCCGGCAAAATATACCTGATGCAGATGACTTATAGGCCTTGAGCAGATGCCGCAATGTTCCAATTTCATCAAGGGCTGGTGAAACAGGCAAGAGTGACGAGACAGTTGACATGAAGCTTGCTCTGAACTGAACAACACATCTATGTGCATTTGGGCTGAGAGACCTAAGACTAAACTGCTAAAAGCTATTAGGACAAGAAAGCTCCAGCTTGGGCGAATCCAAAGCAAACACAAACAACCCAGTGGCCGCATGTGCCATATAAAACAATGGCACGCAAGCTGACAACGAACCACCTGTTGCAGTACTGACACTGACTTTCACTGGCGGCTGCTGCCTATACTGGCTGCTGCCTACTGGCTGCTGGACTGCTAGCTGGCTGCTAGCTGCTACGCTGCTGCCGCTGCTCTTACTGCTACTGCTGGCGAACGCCTGCGAAACACCTCCCGGCAGTAAAACAGCACATGATCCTAAAAGACGAACCGAGTCCAAAATCTACGTGTTTCGAGGCCGGAACGTCCCTTCTGAAATCCTACAAAAATACCTTATTCCATCGTCTTTCCACCGTTTCCACCGTATTAACAGCTGTAGCTGTTAAAAGCTGCTGGCTGCTGCTGGCTGACTGCTAGCTGCTGCACTGCTGCGGCTGCTCTTACTGCTACTGCTGGCGAACGCCTGCGAAACACCTCCTGCTACACTGCTGCGGCTGCTCTTACTGCTGCTGCTGGCGAACGCCTGCGAAACACTTCCCGGCAGTAAAACAGCATGGCCCTAAAGGACGAACCGATGCCAAAATCTCGTTTTTCGGGGCCGGAACGTCCCTTCTGAAATCCTACAAAAATATCATTTTTCCACCTTATTTCCACCTTGTTAAGAGCTGTTAAAAGCTGCTGGCTGGCTGCTAGCTGCTGCACTGCTCCGGCTGCTCTTACTGCTGCTGCTGGCGAACGCCTGCAAAACACCTCCCGGCAGTAAAACAGCATGGCCCTAAAGGACGAACCGATGCCAAAATCTACGTTTTTCGGAACCGGAACGTCCTTTCTGAAATCCTACAAAAATATCATTTTTCCACCTTATTTCCACCTTGTTAAGAGCTGTTAAAAGCTGCTGGCTGCTGCTGGCTGGCTGCTAGCTGCTGCACGGCTGCCGCTGCTCTTAGCCTGCTAAACACTTCCTGGCAGTAAAACTCCCTTCTGAAAGCCTACAAATCCTACAAAACTAGCATTTTTCCACCTTATCTGTCAAAAGCTGCTGGCTGGCTGCTAGCTGGCTGCTTTTACTGCTGCTGCTGGCGAACGCTTGCGAAACACTTCCCGGCAGTAAAACAGCATGGCCCCAAAGGACGAACTGATGCCAAAATCTACGTTTTTCGAGGCCGGAACGTCCCTTCTGAAATCCTACAAAAATATCAGATTCCATCTTATTTCAACCTTGTTACAAGCTGTTAAAAGCTGCTGGCTGCTGCTGGCTGGCTGCTAGCTGCTGCACTGCCAGCTGCGGCTGCTCTTACTGCTGCTGCTGGCGAACGCCTGCGAAACACCTCCCGGCAGTAAAACAGCATGGCCCTAAAGGACGAACCGATGCCAAAATCTACGTTTTTCGGGGCCGGAACGTTTGAAATCCTACAAAAATATCATTTTTCCACCTTATTCCACCTTGTTAAGAGCTGTTACAAGCTGCTGGCTGCTGCTGGCTGGCTGCTAGCTGCTGCACGGCTGCCGCTGCTCTTAGCCTGTTAAACACCTCCCGGCAGTAAAACTCCCTTCTGAAATCTTACAAATCCTACCAAAATATCATTTTTCCACCTTATTTCCACCTTGTTAAGAGCTGTTAAAAGCTGCTGGCTGGCTGCTAGCCGCTGCACTGCTGCCGCTGCTCTTACTGCTACTGCTGGCGAACGCCTGCGAAACACCTCCCGGCAGTAAAACAGCATGGCCCTAAAGGACGAACCGGTGCCAAAACCTACGTTTTTCGAGGCCGGAACGTCCCTTCTGAAATCCTACAAAAATATCATTTTTCCACTTTATTTCCACCTTGTTACAAGCTGTCAAAAGCTGCTGGCTGCTGGCTGGCTGCTAGCTGCTGCGCTGCTGCGGCTGCTCTTACTGCTGCTGCTGGCGAATGCCTGCAAAACACCTCCCGGCAGTAAAACAGCATGGCCCTAAAGGACGAACCGATGCCAAAATCTACGTTTTTCGGGGCCGGAACGTCCCTTCTGAAATCCTACAAAAATATCATTTTTCCACCTTATTTCCACCTTGTTAAGAACTGTTAAAAGCTGTTGGCTGCTGCTGGCTGGCTGCTAGCTGCTGCACGGCTGCCGCTGCTCTTAGCCTGCTAAACACTTCCCGGCAGTAAAACTCCCTTCTGAAATCCTACAAATCCTACAAAACTAGCGTTTTTCCACCTTATTTCCACCTTGTTACAAGCTGTTACAAGCTGCTGGCTGGCTGCTAGCTGGCTGCTTTTACTGCTGCTGCTGGCGAACGCTTGCGAAACACCTCCCGGCAGTAAAACAGCATGGCCCTAAAGGACGAACTGATGCCAAAATCTACGTTTTTCGAGGCCGGAACGTCCCTTCTGAAATCCTACAAAAATATCATTTTTCCACCTTATTTCCACCTTGTTAAGCGCTGTTACAAGCTGCTGGCTGCTGCTGGCTGGCGGCAAGCTGCTGCACGGCTGCCGCTGCTCTTAGCCTGTTAAACACCTCCCGGCAGTAAAACTCCCTTGTGAAATCTTACAAATCCTACCAAAATATCATTTTTCCACCTTATTTCCACCTTGTTAAGAGCTGTTAAAAGCTGCTGGCTGGCTGCTAGCCGCTGCACTGCTGCCGCTGCTCTTACTGCTACTGCTGGCGAACGCCTGCGAAACACTTCCCGGCAGTAAAACAGCATGGCCCTAAAGGACGAACCGGTGCCAAAATCTACGTTTTTCGAGGCCGGAACGTCCCTTCTGAAATCCTACAAAAATATAATTTTTCCACTTTATTTCCACCTTGTTACAAGCTGTCAAAAGCTGCTGGCTGCTGGCTGGCTGCTAGCTGCTGCACTGCTGCGGCTGCTCTTACTGCTGCTGCTGGCGAACGCCTGCAAAACACCTCCCGGTAGTAAAACAGCATGGCCCTAAAGGACGAACCGATGCCAAAATCTACGTTTTTCGGGGCCGGAACGTCCCTTCTGAAATCCTACAAAAATATCATTTTTCCACCTTATTTCCACCTTGTTAAGAGCTGTTAAAAGCTGCTGGCTGCTGGCTGGCTGCTGGCTGCTGCTGGCTGCCCTAAAGGACGAACCGATGCCAAAATCGACGTTTTTCGAGGCCGGAACGTCCCTTCTGAAATCCTACAAAAATCATTTTTCCACCTTATTTCCACCTTGTTAAGAACTGTTAAAAGCTGCTGGCTGCTGCTGGCTGGCTGCTAGCTGCTGCACGGCTGCCGCTGCTCTTAGCCTGCTAAACACTTCCCGGCAGTAAAACCCCTTCTGAAATCCTACAAATCCTAGAAAACTAGCGTTTTTCCACCTTATTTCCACCTTGTTACAAGCTGTTACAAGCTGCTGGCTGGCTGCTAGCTGGCTGCTTTTACTGCTGCTGCTGGCGAACGCTTGCGAAACACCTCCCGGCAGTAAAACAGCATGGCCTTAAAGGACGAACTGATGCCAAAATCTACGTTTTTCGAGGCCGGAACGTCCCTTCTGAAATCCTACAAAAAGATCTCAGATTCCATCTTATTTCCACCTTGTTAAGAGCTGTTACAAGCTGCTGGCTGCTGCTGGCTGGCGGCTAGCTGCTGCACGGCTGCCGCTGCTCTTAGCCTGTTAAACACCTCCCGGCAGTAAAACTCCCTTCTGAAATCTTACAAATCCTACCAAAATATCATTTTTCCACCTTCTTTCCACCTCGTTAAGAGCTGTTAAAAGCTGCTGGCTGGCTGCTAGCCGCTGCACTGCTGCCGCTGCTCTTACTGCTACTGCTGGCGAACGCCTGCGAAACACCTCCCGGCAGTAAAACAGCATGGCCCTAAAGGACGAACCGATGCCAAAATCTACGTTTTTCGAGGCCGGAACGTCCCTTCTGAAATCCTACAAAAATATCATTTTTCCACTTTATTTCCACCTTGTTACAAGCTGTCAAAAGCTGCTGGCTGCTGGCTGGCTGCTAGCTGCTGCACTCCTGCGGCTGCTCTTACTGCTGCTGCTGGCGAACGCCTGCAAAACACCTCCCGGCAGTAAAACAGCATGGCCTAAAGGACGAACCGATGCCAAAATCTACGTTTTTCGGGGCCGGAACGTCCCTTCTGAAATCCTACAAAAATATCATTTTTCCACCTTATTTCCACCTTGTTAAGAGCTGTTAAAAGCTGCTGGCTGCTGGCTGGCTGCTGGCTGGCTGCTAGCTGCTGCACTGCTGCGGCTGCTCTTACTGCTGCTGCTGGCGAACGCCTCCGAAACACCTCCCGGCAGTAAAACAGCATGGCCCTAAAGGACGAACCGATGCCAAAATCGACTTTTTTCGAGGCCGGAACGTCCCTTCTGAAATCGTACAAAAATCATTTTTCCAGCTTATTTCCACCTTGTTAAGAGCTTTTAAAAGTTGCTGGCTGCTGCTGGCTGGCTGCTAGCTGCTGAGAGAAAATGAGCTATTTTAGCTACTTTTTCCTCATGGGAAAACACCATGGCAGAGAAGGACGGACAAGCATCAAAATTGCGACCAAAAACTCCGTAATGTAACTTCTGAAACCCATAGAAAAGGATTATTTTAGCTACTTTTTCCTCCTAATTGCGACTAAAAACTCCCTAATGTAACTTCTGAAACCCATAGAAAAGGATGATTTTAGCTACTTTTTCCTCTTGCTGCTGCTGCTGCTCCTGCTCTTGCTACTCCTTCTGTTCAAAAGACAGCCCCCGGATGGGAAAACACCATGGCAGTGAAGGACGGAAAAGCATCAAAATTGCAACCAAAAATTC